>CAIGRT010106650.1:0-15751 GCA_903798405.1 Fraxinus platypoda | reverse complement strand
AATGAAAAAATTTTCCTAGTTCTAGACAAAATAATGGCTATCAAACATGACCTAATTAAAATTAAGGAAAAATTGCAGCCACGATACCAAACCATTCACTTATTAGTAGCAGACATTGTCAAAACCTTTCATTTGTGTCACCGTAGGTATCAAACCTTTAAAAAAGTTCACAGTTCAAGTCCAGATTGATAGTTTCCGTCAGTTTGACCCAAAAAATCTTCAATTGACCTCAAAAATTAAAATTTTAATAATTTTGACCAAATAAGACAAGGGTAAAATAGTAATTTTATAATTTTAATATAAAAAATAAGCAAAATCAACAAAATAAAATCCATCTCCTTCTTCAATCTTCCACAATCCCCTCAACCAAAAATCAAATACACCACCGCCTCATCGTCGGCACCGATGGTTTGCGTTTGACAACATGTGAATTTTTTGAAGGTTTGGTATCTACAGTGGCACAAATGAAATATTTGGACTAAGTCTGCTACTAAGTGAAAGATTTGGCATCGTGTCTACAATTTTCCCTAAAATTAATTATTAATTTTGACTTGAATTTTAGTTTGCGTTTGACAACATTAAAATAGTTTTTATTATTAGGAAAAATAAGTTTTGAAATAATGATTTTTTTAGAGAATGTGTGGCTGAAAAGTAAGATGAAGTTGTGCAAAAAAATTTATAGGATATATGATTAAAAATGAATTTGAGGAAAAAAAATTTAATTTTAAGAATTGTCAAATGACGGCTTAATTAATTTTTTAGCAGAATCAAACATGGTTAAATCAAGTAAACTTTAAAACAAATGTATTACCCGTGGTCATCATTGTACAATCTCGTGTTTGGAATTTCCTCTTCGTATCCGCACCAAAATCCCAAACCTTCCTCAGCTGAGTCAACTCAAATCCATCCTCCGACTGTAGGTCTTACATATTCTCTACTCAGTTCACTCAATTACGCGGGCCCGCATATTGCAACGTTTACTCTATATCTGCAGGTAAGCTGTCACTTTCTTCACTCACAAACACGCACTGTAAAGCAATGGCAGAAACCTCCGACGACGCAAAGGACATCGATAAGCTCTACGAGTACGGAGAACGACTGAACGAGGCCAAAGACAAGTCTCAGGTTCCGTAATTTGCTTCAATTGAATCAATTTGATAGTCTTTCCGATTTTCCATTCTAGGGTTTTTAATTGTCTCCCTTTTGCTTTTGATTTTAAAAGATCATTTTTTTTTGTTTAAACGTATGTGTATTTTATATGTCTGTGTAGAATGCGGAGGACTATGAGAATATTATAAAGACGGCTACGAGTAGCAGCGTAAAAGCAAGGCAATTAGCAGCGCAGCTTATTCCGAGGTTTTTTAAGTATTTCCCAGGCCTATCGGTCAATGCTGTTGATGCACATCTTGATTTGTGTGAAGCTGAAGAGCTTGGGGTCAGCTTCTCCCTTTTGTTTGCATGAAACTATTTATCTTTTGTGTGAAATGGACGTGAGATTAGAATCTTTTAACATTGTATATTCAAGCATGAAGGTGGATTAGATTTAAGTAATTATTCTTTTCTCCTTCATATTACTGGGTTAGCCAATAATTGTTGTTGTCTGGTACATTTGTTAATATTTAAAATTGTACATACGTGTTTATTTTAACTTTACTGGATTTAAGGCTCTGTGTACATTTGTAATTTACATTTTCAGATTCGTGTGCAAGCCATTCGCGGCCTTCCTCTTTTCTGCAAGGATACACCAGAGCATCTTTCTAAAATTGTTGACATTCTTGCACAGCTCCTTACTGCTGGTTAGTTAACTGATTTCAAGTTTATCTGTTAGGAATATAGAGTGCCAAAGCCTCCTTATAAGAAAAACAAAGAAATATATTTTAATAAATTTAATCCTGAATATTCTTAATGGTTCTAGAGGAAAATGTGGAGCGGGATGCAGTGCATAAAGCCCTTTTGTCCTTATTGAGGCAAGATGTAAAAGGTATTCTTTTTATCGTTGAAATGTGAAAGACTATCTATATGTACGTTTTGCATCTTATTTTGATTGAAATTTTGATCATGGTAGGGTAGTATTGGGAAAGGACCCTAGCCTGTGATTATACTGCAGAAGGCTTGATTGGGTACAAGATTGCAGTGAATGTTATTGTTTATCCTTAAAACGTCAAATTGACTTCTTTAATAACTGTATTATCAACATATATAGACAGAAATTAAAGCTTTGAAATCTCTTCCCTAAGAACTTTGGTCTTAGCTATGGTTCTACGAGGAGATAATGGAGATGAGGCCATCAGACATGGTATGCTAATTTAGTTGGATTTGATCACTGTAAATAATAATAATCTTTGTGGATTGATTGAAGATAGTCTTAAACTCTGTACGAAATATACAGTCTCATGCACAGAAAAGATTGAAAGTGGCTGCAAGATTATTTGGAAGGTTTAATGCTATCTTTTTGTGTCTAATGTATAGCATCCCTTCAAGTTTTTTGTTTCCCAATAATTCAGTATACATCTCACACATTTTCCTAGATAAAACCATCCTTTTAAGAAATTCCAAGTGGGAGGCAGTTTCTAGATATATAAAGATGTAGGTTTCTTCTTGCTCTTTTGAAACATGGGTTTCTTCCATGTTTATCCGTAAAGTTGAGTTCAAATTGCAGCTTCTGTTTTACATAACCTGTCATTCCAACTCCCAAAATTATATGAGCTGTGGGAATTTACTTTTTGAGATGGCAAACAAGCATTATTAGTAATTTATTTGAGGTCCTGGAGCAAGTACCATCATCATGTAAGTGGCTTAGTGTAGCCACATCTAAAACAACAAGAAAGAAAAGTTATTAGGATTGCCTGATGGGTGATAATAGCCTGTCTCCAATAACTATGGGATACCTGCAGTGTTGGAAACATAGACATGAGATGTCATTGGAACGAGGCTACAGATCATATATATATATGTATGTGTATGTATGTATGCGTGTGTGTGTGTGTGTCAAGTAACAAACATAGATTGATAACTTGTAGGGTTTGGGCAGAAGTAGTGGGACCTTAGTGAAATGCACAACGAAGTGATGTAATTCTGTTATATGGCTCTGTGTTTGCACTGTCAAAGATATTAGATGGATTTCCACCTCTAGTCTTGATGTTCCTGAATATTGAGCTCTGTATGTGATCTCTACGTATTTTGTCTAGCGTTAATAAAAGTCCTACAAAATTCTTTTGCTGCATGATCCTCAGCTGACTTTATCATGCTTTATCTATCTATTTGTTTTCTTTTTCCTTGTGGCTTTGTCTGTTCGGAGGAATGGGGCTGGGTTGTTGAACTACTACCTGTTTTAATTGGATTTAATCTTTTTGAGCTTCAATTAAGTAATGCTTTCTTACCTATCAAAAAATTAAGTAATGCTTTCTTCATGCAGCTTCTTTGACAGCCCTGTTCAAGCACATCGAGAGCGTCGACGAGCAAATAGTAGATGAAAATCTTCGTGAGAGAACCCTAATCTTTATTAGAGATAAGGTGGGAAGATAAACACTGTGACTGCGTGCCAATTTATTTGACTCATGGTTGCTTTTGGTTTAAACAGTTAGAGCTAAATAATGCGATGACTGGGTCCTTCTATTGGAAATATTTAATGCAGGTATTTCCTCTTAAAGCCGAGCTCTTGAAGCCTTCAGATCAAATGGAAAGACACATAACTGATCTTATTAAAAAGGTATATCGTCACCGTATTTCTCCCCCATTTTCTTCTCTTGTGGCGAAGGATACATGTTTCATTATTTAATTCTTCTTCACAAAAGATAGTGGAGTTCTATATCTTCCTTTAGTATCGAATTTTCTTGGTAGAAAGTAAAGAAAATTGCTACTGTTATATCAGTTATGCATAACTATTTTTGATATGGTATTTTTAGAACAAGATGTAAGATTGACTGAGTGTTAAATTGCAGAGTCTACAAGATGTAACAGGAGCTGAATTTAAAATGTTTATGGATTTCTTAAAAAACTTGAACATATTTGGTGAGAAAGCTCCTCCAGAGCGAGTGCAAGAACTTATTGAAATCATTGAAGGCCAAGCTGATTTGGATGCACAATTCAATGTGAGTATTCTCTTTATTAGGTCTTGTTTAGTATAGTATTCATCTCTTGTTCTCTTTTTTGTGCTTTCACAAGGAAATAAATTTTTTACTTCGTATATTCAACACAAAGATTACATTATGTTGTGGATATTGGCAGAAGCAATTCCAACTTCACAATTTATAATCCAAGATTTTAAAACCTGTATCATTCTCATGAGTAAACCATAGAGCCCAACAACTAGCTTTCCCTAATTTGCGTCCTCAAGTGGAGATGGGCCATTTTATAGCCTTGATTGTGTTTAGTAACTGAAGTGGTAGGAATGGGTGCTTTCCTATTTAAGAAACCCTTGACTTGATGTGCTTTTAATATCTGGGATGGCCATTGGATGTGTTCTTTTTCTCTGATAGACTTTATTAATGAAGAGTCACTCCATGTAGGGCCAGAACTTCACATCTTCAACTGCCTGAAAGACTTAATGTTATGGAATTTTTTTTGTTGCTCAGCAGTACAAGATTTTTAATGGGACAAATCCCGATGTTAGGATTGTCTCTTGTTGGACATCAGTGAAAGTGTAGTTGTCAATTATGTGTGAACAGTTCTCACTCATTGGTCCTGATTTTCCATGGCTGTGTTTCAATGCTAATTTATCAACTGGCTCGTGATTGATATTTTTTAATTTTAATTAAATTTTGCAAAGTGATGGAATTTTAGATTTCATGGTAGAATGGAAATATTTATTTGCAGGAGAAATGTGCATAGGCTTATGAATTTTGCCATAAAGAGTGTACTTAGAAGTGGTTTCCTTAAGTCAAAGAATAAAGACCACTGCTGCCTTTATTCTTTTGTTTCACTGTGGCTACCACCCCTGGCTTAACTTGGAGGTGGAGTGGAGCAGAAAATACCTCACACTCCCCTTTGATCAGTCTTTGAGAAGCACTGTTCAGAAAAAAAATTGTTTTTGGAAATTTAATGGCATAAGAGAAGTGTTCTCCACCAGAATAGATTTACATTTTCCTCTGAAATTACCCCAAGTCTGTGGTTGGCCTCTGAAGTTGTTAAAAATGAATTCTATCCTTGGTGGATCAGAGGGTTCTCGTTCTGTTTGCTTTGAGAGCTGAACTATGGCCCTGACTGGTTTTAGTTATGTTGTCTCCTTTATATACTTTTTTGAGCCTGTTGGCCATTGCCTGAACTGTTTAAAATGTCAGACAATTGGTTTCGATGGTTTTGAGTACGAGTTTCTGAATGATTGCTCAAGTCTCAGCTCCCGATTTTTAGATGAAAAAGAGTAATAAGAAATAAAAGAAAGAATAAAAGAAATTGTTGTTTTGAAGTTTCATTTTCACAATACTAAATTATTAGAATGGTTTCTATTGCAGGTTACGGATGGAGACCATATTGATAGACTGATTTCATGTCTATTCATGGCTGTTCCCTTTTTCGAGGTGTGTATTAAACTGAATAGTTATTGTCACTCTAATTTATTTACATGTTAATGTACTCTTACAGCCTTAGAACTTCTTGAACATGCAGAGAGGTGCATCTAATAGCAAGTTTTTCAACTATGTGAACAAACACATTTTTTTAGTTTTTGATGAGGTAATTGCTTTACGGGCTTGTTCCATTGTAATATTCAGCTATTAGTTTCTCATTTTATGTTCTCATGATTCTTGACCACAATTTCCATATTATAAATAAACAATGTGTTCTATATGAAAATTGTGTGGTTTCTGTTTCAGCTTCCCGAAGAACGAAGAGTGGACCTTCTTAAAAACATCGCTGAGAGTTCACCTTACACCTCACCACAGGACTCGAGACAAATCCTGCCTTGTGTCGTTCTGCTGTTAAAGGCAAGTTTAAGAATTTAACCTCCATTTGGATACAAATTTATAGACTTTATAAATTCAGTCAAAGTCAAATATTAATTTTAACCACACATTCACAACTATTACCAATTATTATTCCCACATTTCATGAGACCCACTACTATTCCTCTTTATAAGCCATTTATAAATTTGCCAAATGGAGTCTTAGTTTATGGTAATTAGTACTTCTAAATGTACTCTATAGGGATATGAGAAATGTATATTACAACTGATTTAGAAGTCATACTGGCCTAGACTCTGTTGCACGGACACTTTAATTAGAGTAGCATGTCCGTGTCCGAGGTCGATACCGACACTTCTCGGACACTCTACCATAATCATTTATCATTTTTTATTAGAAATATTTTAAATTTTTAACTCGAAAGTTATAATAACAGATAGGTATTAATATTTAAAAAAATTCAACAAGAAAAATTAGTAACAAGTATAAAACTAAATTTATACTATACAAATGAAGAATTCTAAAAAAAATTAATCAACGCATCTGTGACATGTCGTGTCAGTACCTTTTTGAAAAATCGATTGTCGGCGAATTCGACATGTATCGTGTCGGACACACGTGTCCGTGTCGGTGCATCATAGGGCCTAGATAACCCCCCAACCCCAACCCCAACCAAAGAAATGTTGCAAGAAGCCAGCACCTTTACAATGCGAGGGACATTTGTTTAGAATATTTCTATCTTATTTGACGTTTTGCCTCATGAAACCTGTCTTCCATTGTTTCAGAAGTACATGCCTCGAAGAAAAGCAGGAGAAGAGATGAACTTTACCTATGTTGAATGCTTGTTGTACGCATTCCACCATTTATCTCATAAGGTTATTATTGCTTCTTGATTTTTCCATTGTAACACCTTTTGTGTAACTGCTTTTTTAGTCCTCATATGTTTTCTTTTGTGACTAGACAGGCTCCAAATGCCACTAATAGCTTATGTGGTTTCAAGATTGTCACTGGGCAACCGTCGGATAGGCTTGGGGAGGACTTCTCTGAGCAATACAAAGATTTCACAGAGCGGTTAGTTTATTCAACCTACCACTGTCTTTATTCTATTTATTTTTCTCCTAAAATATTTAAAACAAATTTATCTGCATAATTTCTAGAAAATTTCAATAGAGGTCACCCAACTTACACGTTTATTTCGTGTTGGTCACCAACACCCAATTTATATTTTTATTAAAATTTGAGCATTCCATCTCTAAATGTTTCCAAAACTGACTGCTTTCATGACCGGTGGCTAGTGGAAGTTCTGGCTAATGGGATTGGCCCTGTATTTATATGTATGCCATCTGTCACTAGGAAAGTCTCTTTAAAAGGAAAAAAAAAGGCGATATTTAGTATTTCATTTAGCACCCAAAAAATTGTGTTGCCAAAAATGTAAGTTGGGTGACTTCAACTTACCCCGAATTTAATTTCCCTATGTTTGTCTTGGAATCTTGTGCTGTACTGTAGACCCATCTGGAAAAGAGAAAATTGTAGTGTCTTCTTGTAGCTAGCCCTTCACCCATTAAATATTTGTAGCAGCAGACAGCAGTGAAGAAATGTTACACGGAGATGCTCTTTATGAAATAGAGGGAAGGAAATTATAGAGCATGGACTTTATGAGTCCGTTGCATGATTTATTTTCTTAACCAAACCAGCGATAGCTCATTGTAGCTTCTGCAGAAAATATGAACAGGTGGACAATATGTAAAAGACTTCCCCTGTTCACTATCTCATGCACCAATTTCTCCTTTTGTTTAAAAATGTAACTTATATAATATCTTAATGACCTAAGCACGTTTTTAATAATCTTTTGTTAATTCCACAGGTTGAACTGCGTTGAAGAGTTAGCGAGGGCTACAATGAAGAAGTTAACTCAGGGAATGGCTGAACACAACAAAGCATTGGCAGCTGCTTCATCTGATGAAGCGAAGGATAGAATTGTGAGTTCATCTTACAAGACCTAGCATGTTAATCGATATCCAACTATTAACATATATGACATTTGCATTATGCAGAAAATGCAGAAGCAGAACACTACGACTGGATTGCGAACTTGCAATAACATCTTGGCTATGACACAGGTTTGGATATTAAGTAGTTTGGAATTCTAAATACATATGCATGTTTTTGAACTAATCTTCTCGTATTGTTTTGAAAATACAGCCACTGCACTCCAAGTCACCTTCATTTATTGGTGACAAGAGAGTTAATTTATCCTGGAAAGAAACTGTGAAACCTTCGACAACATCAACTCCTACTGTTGGGTATGTATCCTATCGTCACTTGTAGTGAGTTGACTAAATTGAACATTTGAGCACATTCTATTTACTAATATATTTTGAGATGTAAGAAATTTGACTATGTACATAAGGAAAAAAAGTCCTGTTACGTAGTTTAACATTCTTAAAAACGTTAGCAATATGCTTATTACGAATGTATTATCAGATCTTGCATCTTTGTTCAGAAAATTCCTAACAGAACATTCAGTAATATTAGTTCCAATTTCCTTCTGATCTAATTAAATAAATTGTGATTCTGAAGAGTATAATTGCCCCCAATGTGAAGGCGGGTGGTGTTAATTGGTAGGATGAAAACATGTCAGCAGTAGTGATTATAATTTTGCACGTGAGGGTACATACAGTATGTTATTAAGTGAAAGTTATGAGGCTGACCATAAAAGAATTTTTTTTCTATCTCATAATTATGATCTAGCCACTTTTTTCACAATCGTCAGTTGCTTGAATGCCAGTTCAAACAGAAACTTTTTATTTCTTACAGTGCCTTCTGTAATGTAAATTTTCTTTCACCGTGTCTTCCTTGCTGTTAATTTGGTGCTTCTTCCGGAGAGGAAACAAATTCAGTCTACTTATTGTTTTTTCATCTGCAGGGGGAAGCGTCCTGTTGATTCTCTTAATGGTGCTGGCAATAGTACTTTGAAAAAGGGGCGTGGAGCTGGCAATATGCAAAATCAGTATGCTAATAGGGCATTTGAAAGCCTATCTTATGGAGGGAGAAGTGGCTCAAGGGGCACTGGCAGGGCGAGGAGCCGTGGTGGACGTGGGAGGGGAAGGGGAAGGAGCTACAGATAAGTTTCCATTCGGCCATGTAGCATAAAGATTTGCAGTCGAAGAGTTATAAACTAGATAATAGAACACAGTTCAAAATTGAATGTATTGATGTACTTCATGTATCTGGACCATTTTTTATTGAGACTAAGAGATGAGTTAAATTTTTCCTTTTTTTTTTTTTCCACTTCGTTTTTTTGGCATGGATGTAATGATAATTATGTTCACAGACCTGGAATTCTTTGCAATGATGATTTTGGTGGCTGCCAATCATTTTACAGACATCTAAACTATTTCTCTGATTTTATTTATCATCCAGTGGGATTGTGTTGAATTCTTGGAACTCCAAATGGTCTCAAGATTTCTTTAGATGGGAACGTTAAAAGCACGTAAAAGTTTCTATTTGGCAGAGTGAGATTTTGAAGCGAAGTGAAAAATGTGGACCCATAGTATAACCTACAACTTCCAGATTATATTCTATTTTAATGTGGAGCAAGTGATGAAGGAATTTATTCTCCAAAACTCCAGAGACACAAGTAATCAAGTTCAAAAAGAAATTCCAATCTTGTGTAGTCTCGATTAATGCAGCTAAGGTTTATCAGCTCGCTCCTATCTGTCATCATGTCGAATTTATTCCATGTCTGCCATTTAAATGTGTTAATGTGTTTTTTACACTTTATTTAATGTTCGAATCGACGCATCTATATGACCATTTTTTTTTCTTGTACAAGCTTCATACTTGATTGTGAAATATACTCATGTTTGATTTAGATAAAAATTAAATTTTGACTAGATTTTAATAAAAATTGATGGAATGTGGGTTGAAAAGTTTGGAGTCTCATGATATGTGTGATTGCAATTATAATTGTTAACTTTGATTTAGATTTTAATCTAATTTTTTAGTTGAACCAAATATGGACTACGTAAATCATGTCACAAGAAATAGTAAAATATTTCTTTTCTCCTTTTCCCTATATGCCTGCCATTTAAATGCGTTAATGTGTTTTTTACACTTTATTTAATATTCGAATCGACGAATCTATATGACCATTTTTTTCTTGTACAAGCTTCATACTTGATTGTGAAACATACTCATGTTTGGTTTAGATGAAAATTAGATTTTTACTTGATTTTGATAAAAAAATGATGGAACGTGGGTTGAAAAGTTGGGAATCTCATGACATGTGTGATTAAAATTAATTGTTGATTTTGATTTAGATTTTAATCTAACTTTTTAGTTGAACCAAACAGGGACTACCTAAATCATGTCATAAGTAGTAGTAAAATATTTCTTTTCTCCTTTTCCCTATATTCGAGATCCCTTGAGCACAAGTCATTTATAAATCCATGAAAAACTTTATACGTTCCATACTTCCATATCCCTTTTCCTAAACTCATTTAAACTTAGCTATTCATTGCGCGTCTCATATATCTTTATCAATGCCTAGCCTTTTGCCGTACATTTTCATGCTTGTACTAGCCATTGGCCATGTCCAAGCCCGAATTCTAAAACTCAGTTCTTCTGATGATCTAATTTCAGATGGGGGTGATCTAGTCAGTAATCAACCACCATTTCTTAAGTCGGCCGGCTGGTCTCTACAGTTAAAATCGTGCCATCTTAAGTATGGATTCTTCCCATGTGCAGAAAACATTGGAGGCTATATATTTCAAATAGTTGTTTATCAGTACATACTGATAATCGGAGGAAAACTTGTAGCAGAAGGGAGCACGACTCTGTTCAATATCCTAGGCACTGGTGTATATGGTGCTAGTGTTTTCAGAATCCTCAAGGTGTTGCCAAAACTGGTTATGGTGATTGGTAAGTAGTTGTATACACCAAGTGAATAAACAAGACAGAAAGGAGTGAAAAACCTTGCAAACTTCAATATAGCAAGAAATATGCATTACAAGTTAACGTAGTTCTCACGTTGAGTACAAACCACTATAAACTTGTGCTTGCTTTGCTTAATATTTCTCTGGTTATTGGGATTACGGCTTATTACCTAACAGAATCTTCTGTTTCTTGCAGTATCCGGAGTACTCCAGAACAAAGAGACTGCTCAATCTAAGGTTTCGTTCGGAGTAGGTGTGTACACTGGATCCACCGTGTTTAATCTCACAGTGATGTGGGGTATGTGCGTAATCTTTGGTAGAACAGAGTTATCTGCAAAATCAACTTCTAAGCAAACAAGCTCTTCAGTTTCAAAATGTTTGCTGGCCAAAGAAAAACTATCAGACTTGAAGGGTTCGCTCTTTTTTGACTTGTGTACTCATCAAAAATAAGTCAATCAACGCAGTTGCATTTTTATGAACTGAGTAGTGTTTTTCAACTGCAGATACTGGTGTCACAATTGACAAAAAGACTTGTTACACAGCTGGGATTATGCTTCTTTCTTTGATCCCTTATATTCTAGTGCAATTAACCAATGTTTTCAACACGTCATTTGGAGATCGCCTCGTGATTCTGATTGCGCTTATACTATCAACCTTATTGCTACTGTCCTACTTCGTCTATCAGGTAGCTACCTAGCGTTGTGTGAGGTAGCAACACACTCATTTACAGGAATGACACAAGTCAATATATACGTGGTTCAATAGCTCTTTTTTTGGCAGATTTTTTATCCTTGGATTCAGGAAAGAAGTTTAGTGTACTTTAAGTATGAAAATTTGCTAGCTGGTTTTCTGCATCATGTTCAAAGACATGCCCAAGAAAAGCTTATTGATGAAAATGGACAACCTAATGTTCCAGTCATCAAAAGGTAACTTTGATATAAGCTCTACAGTCTGAGGCATGTTTGATATACAATATTTTAGTCTACCTTACCAAACAAGCCATTACAGTTTACATGTCAAATTGTGTCCTTTCAGCACTTTGAAAGCTCAATAGTTTAGCCCAAGGAAGATTCTCATTTGTAGATTTGTGGTTGCAGATTATTTTCCCAAACAGATAAAGATGATGACAACTGTATTACAATTCCTGAATTGGAAAAGTTGATACTTGATATCCAGAAGGGGAAGGGGAAGGTGCAGGTAGACAAAGACTATGCTAAATCTGAAATTCTGAAAACGTTCGACCTGAATACGGATGGAAGAATAGAAGAACACGAGTTCGTAGAGGGATGCACAAAATGGATACACGAAGCTAAGCAGTTGGCTGAAAGTGGCGATTCTACCCCCAGAAAGTTCTTACGCGAGGCAAGCTATCTCTTTGATGGTGCATTTCAATTGATTTCGGCAGATTCAAGGGGATATTTTCAGTTTTGATTTGAACATATTTAGGACATTATGATTTATTTGTTAAAACTGATGATATACATTAGGGGAATGAGTACTGGACATGATCGTGACAATCCACGTTACCAAAAATTCCGTAGCTATATATGTTGCAATTCACTTATTTTAGTTCAAAAAGCAGGTAGTGCAGAAGTTAAACAAAAGAAATATACTCACAGAGGTTGAGCATCTAATGGCAAGGATTTTGAAGCATGCTCAAAGCCAAGCACTTGAAGGAAAATATCTTCTCTCGGATGATGGAAGCCCAGATATTAATCGAATAAAAGAGTAATTTCTCTTCCTTTACTTCATGTTTGCAAGGTGGATTAGCCAATACTAGATAACATTAAACGAGAAAAAAGAATCCCAATTCTTGTCTTGACCAATACGGTCTAATACTATGTTTTAAATGTGCACTTATTGTTTATCTCCTTGTTTCATAAAAAATACCAGAACTTTCTGATGATCTTTTTTGTTTCTTTTTCAAGTCTGTTCAATAAGTTTGATACTGACAAAAGCAACTCGATATCCAAATCCGAAATGGAGCAAGTAATCCATACTGTCAAATTTGGAGAAATGCAGCTAGATCGCGAGGGTGTGATAGAGAAGGTGATGAAAGATTTAGACAAGGATGGTGACAACATAATCGACGAAGAAGAATTTGTCGATGGAGTAACTAAATGGCTTAATAAAGCCATTGATCTAACAAAATGCAAGGATGCAAAAAAGTCTATAGATGAATTTGACAAGGTAAGCAAAAGCATTTGCTTGTTGCAAACAATATTCCACCAACTTGAATTGAGAGGCCCCTCTCTGCTTGATAAACCCTATTCATTACGTCTATTTGCAAGTGGACGAAGCTCTTACATTAAACGCCAACCATTATACATCTGTATATTTGCTTGTCTGTTTCTGATTTCGTTTTTGTTAAATTATTACTCTTCACAGTACGGATTAGGGTATAATCCATAACAATTACAGTGGTTTTGTTTTGAAATTTGCAGATTATGTGGGGAGAAGTTGACAACTTAGTGAATGAAGGGAAACAAAATGCAAGTTCCAAGTTTAAATCAATGACATGGCCTTTTAGCAAATCTGTATTTCAAGTGATATTGGGAATTGCTGTATTGACCTTCTTCTCTGGGCCTCTTATGACTAGCATTGAACAAATATCAGATGCCATTGGTGTCCCTTCTTTCTTCATATCTTTTGTGATAGTACCAGCTGCCATGAATGCAGCAACAGCCATTTCAGCAATATTTCCAGCAAGCCAAAAGAGTTCAAGAACTGCTTCTTTGACATTTTCAGAGGTATCTCCCTCTCTTTCCTCCTTCTTCTTTATTGGTAAAGACTTCGAGACATCGATATATATCGTCTTGAAATTGTTACGAATCAATTAAGCCCAAATCCCTTTAGACGAGAGCAATAATAAAACCAGAGAACAAGTTTTTAGTGGGCGCTCTCAAAATGAGAGCTACACCCACTCTATGGCTGCAGGTTTTGACAATAATAATTAAAAAAAGTGTACAATATGATATAAGTTGTGCAATATGATTCAAGTTTCTTGCACACAACTAACCTAAGCATACACTATGATTAGACTCCAGAACGTCCAACAGAAATTAAATGTGAAACAGAATCAATGTGTTCTTAAGCCCTTGTCAGTAACCCGAAGAACAAGTCTTCTGCATTCAAAACTGATAATTGCTAAGAACACGGTACAGTGTATTGACAATAAAATGAACAAGATTTTAGATTTTTCTTCTTTAATATTATTTAATAGTGTATACCTAACACGACACAAGTATTTGTGTGTTGCAGATTTATGGTGGAGTGGTGACGAACAACATCACGGGATTGACAGCACTTTTAGTAATTGTTTATGCAAAAGATTTGACATGGAGTTATTCTGCTGAAGTGCTCACAATTTTAATGGTCTGTGGGGTGATTGGTCTAATGGCATATTCGTGCAACACTTATCCATTATGGACTTGTTTATTGGCATTTTTCCTTTATCCATTCTCCCTAGTACTATATTATGTTCTCCAGTATATTTCGGGTTGGGATTAAGCATTTTAGTATTAGTATTTTTCTTCCTTTGGGTTGGGATAAAACTCAATTTATGTATTCTAGTATTAGTATTCTTCTTCTGTTGTTGTTTGGACATGTTAATGTAGAATAATGTGAAAGTTTTATCGAATAAATGGAATCTACTTTGATATTATGTTGAATAAGAAAAATATACTATAAATTCTGCATTTAACAAAGCGAATAAACGGAGCCAGAGTCTTATATTACTGTTATGCATTTCCGTAGTAAACTATAAATAAGAAGCATCGTGACGAAATTAATTTATACGAATCTTTCAGTGTCTAGACTCAAACTAAATTTGAAAATAAGAAATTTTACCAAGATAAATTGGGTATAGCTGCACTGTTCTTTTCAGATATTTTTATTCTTATAATCCACGAAAGAGTTTGACCAGACAGTATTATTTCCTGCATTCTTTAGTCTAATAAGTAAAAAATAATGCAGATGAGATAAACAAGAGTAGGTCAAGAACTACAAATTTTATTCTCTTAAAAAAAATTCGGTGGAATATTTACTAAAGAATTGTGTAAACAACAATGCGTAAATTCCAATTGATTAACTGAACATTTATCACATTGAATCGTTGTTTTTAAACAATTGTTACAGTCACTCCATGCAAGTCCTTTAATTTGACAAATAAAAATCTTGATGTTACAACTAGTTGATAAAAATATTCATCGTGCTAACCTGTTTGTTTAATTTCTTGGCTTTTTTTTTTTCTTTAATTTCTTGATTATAATCGTGTTGTTTTTTGCAGAGTGAAAAATTTGATTCTGACAAGAACAATTGGATATCGGAATCTGAAATAAAGAACAGTTCCGTACTGTAAAATTAGGAGAATCTAAGATAAATCATGATGATGCGATAAAGAAATTGATCGCAGAATTCGATAAAGATGGTGACAAAATGACAGACAAACAGGAATTTATCGACCGAATGATAAAATGGATTAATGAAGCCATTCTTGTTGCTAGCATTTCTGTTCTACGTTGCGATCAATCATCTGTGCAAGGCATTTTGAAGTGTATTCTCTTCAAAAGTTTCACATATAATGAACTCTTTTTTCTTCCCTTAAATTGCAGATTAAGTGGAAAGAAGTCGACAAATTAGTGTACGAGGAGTCATTAACATAGGCTTTAAGTAAATCTGTGTTTCAAGTCATACTGGGAATCGCCTCCTAGGAGGACCTTTTATGATCAGTATTTTACAGATATCAGATGCCGTGACTATTCCTTCTTTCTTCACCTCTTTTGTGATAGTGGCATTTGCCATGAATGCAAGAATGGCAATATCAGCAATTTTCCACCCAGTCTAAGAAGCGAAAAAAAACTGCTTCTTTAACATTTTCAGAGGTCGGTTTCCCTCTCTCTCTCTCTCTCTTACAC
>CAIGRT010106628.1:0-12780 GCA_903798405.1 Fraxinus platypoda | reverse complement strand
ATCAATAATCATATTATGTTTTCTATCACGAAAATATCAAGGGTAAAGCGACAATCAACCATATAAACAAAGTTTAGGTACCCTTTCAATGGAAGACTCAGTGGACTGAACAAACCGCACAACAGGGTTCCCATTCGGATTCGCCAACGCATAGTTGTAGGCCTTATCCGGGGGCTTAGAGGACTCAACAAACGGTGCCTTTATTGATGGCTTAGCTGATTTAAGGTCTTCATTTTGTGTGGCTGATGATGATTCGTGCGTAGAAGATGAAGAAGAGGGTCTTAGAGAAGCAAGTGAAGGTGGTGACAATCTAGTTCTTGGAGAGTGTGAAGTGGATATGCAGAGGCAGAGGGAGAGTGGGTTGGCTGAGAGTGAAGAGGAAACCATGGCCGCCATTGAAGATTTTTTCAAGATGGTTTCGTCAGATGAACAATTTTGGAAAAATCTTTAGCGGTACTCGATACTGATAATGATATTTTGTGGACCGTATGTTCTCTCAAGATGTCTCAACTGAACTCTTCCAGTAATTACCCTGGCTTTTGAGAGTTAATGGAATGTTTGATAAAGTTTAAATTATAATTTAAACTGGTAAAACATACTTGGATCGAGCTGCTCTACCAGGCCTGTAAANTTTTGAGAGTTAATGGAATGTTTGATAAAGTTTAAATTATAATTTATATTGGTTAAAAATATTTTTTATATTTATATAAAGTTATTAAAAGAATAAAAATTTTATTGTCGATCATGACTAATATATGAAAATTATTTTTCTTGTTTATATTATTTTTCTACGAAATTTTGAGTCTTAATAGATGGATTTATTTTGAAGAAGACTATTTATTTTACTTTATCAACTTCTACTGTTCATTTATTATCCATATATTCTACATATTTGATAAAGTTAAAATTATAATTGAACATAATTCCTCGACCCGTCGGATTTGGGTTCAAGGCAAGATTTCTTGTAGTGGGTAATATTAAAATAATGCTGTGAGTACAGGGGGAAAAAACAGAATTGATACAGAATTTTGAATATCACTCACATGGGGCCACCCCCATGTAATTAAAATATTGGCAAAACCCCACATCCCACCCACTACTGCGTGTATTCTGTTGAATTCATGTACCTGTAGCACGATTGATAATATTAACGAGGCAAAGGATGTCTAGTCTCGCTCCGAACCTGAATCCACTTTTTCCCAACTTAGATGAGGCACGGGACGAAAAATCTTAGACGAAATCCATCCCTAAATTGATGAGTGACCAGATTAGAACTTTTGAGAAATTTTAGTGACTAATTTGAAATAAAATAAATTTTGAAGAACTAAAATGCATGTAACCCGTCAAGATAAGAATAGCCAGAAAATCAAAAACCCTACTCGCTAGAACCCAATTCAATTCGCCATGGGAATTTTATCTTGGTTCAGTAGAGGCAGCAATAACAACAAAAAGGAAAATTCTCCGGCGGAAAAATCCGACACGAAACCCCAATCCGTGTCCTCCGAGGTACCAGGAATGAACGGAGCGATAGAGGTCCGACGGCCCGCTCTGTCGGCCGACCTATCGGTTTTCGAATTCGGGTCAGTCGCCGCTTCTGCCGACAAGGTCACAGTGACCGGGTACTGTCCCGTTTCGGACGAGCTAGAGCCCTGCCGTTGGGAGATCCTGCCAGCTATTGGCTCGGATGCACCCCAATTCCGCGTGGTTTTCTGAGTTTGTTGATTTGAGAGAAAAGTATGAGAGAGATTGTTGTCTAGCATAACTGTATTCTGATCCTCTGTAAAATTTGGCGAATTTGTTGGTTCGAAATTAATGTTAAACTTTATTGGAGACTCTGCATCAATAATTGCTTTTTTTGTTTATGCTTAATTGTTCAAGGAATGATATATAGTAGTATCTCTGTGTACTACTGCTATAGCAGTAGTCACGCATATAAATGCATCATCTTGTGAAAGCAAACACGAAAATGGAAGAATGTGGCCATTGTGATCATGTGCAACAAAATTGAAATGTATAGAACCAGGTTGCCGTAGATTGAAAGTTAGTTTCTATTTACTATATTTCAAATAGATGGGGGTCCCAACTCTAATTTTTCCTGTCCATTTATTTTATTCATTCTTATGGAAGCATTATATGAATCTGCTGGACGTTGTTCATGTATGTACTTCTGCCTCAAAATTGCATATGAGTATTTGAAAGTGCTCTATCTCTTATATAGTTATTTCGTGGGAACTAATTTGTTTGCACTTTATTTATTATCTCCAAATAAAGCTAATCTTCATTACTTACAAGGATCCTATTGATGCTTGTGGCATAATTGAACTGCAAATGCTAGGTACATATCTATAGTTCTGTACTTGAGCAGGATCCTATTATTCGTTGGACTTGTGTGTGTGTTTGCATGCTTATATAAATCGGCTGTGTTATTCTGGTGTACAGATCAAATAGGAGTGATTGCTGTTGCCTCAAGTTATTGGCTTTATATGCCGGAAATATGGGTGTTGAAGAATCTGATTACAGTTATTGTCATGAGTTCTACATGTTAATTTCGGGCTTTGATCATTAAGAGCATATTTGGTGAACAATTTTGGACAGGGCTAGATGGTATGATAGACAATAGTTGTAACTTTCTAATCCTTATTAACACTATCTATTACTGTAAATCCGCTTTACCAACCATTCCGTAGGTGTATATATAGCTTTTTAAATTTGGGATGAGATGGAGTATGATATGAAACGTGTTTTGATTAAGGTGCTTGTTGAACTGTATTCTCCAAAGAAGCATCAATGTGAATGACAAACTCCATTTTTCATGGGGCAATTCTATTAGTAAAAAGCTTGAAAATAAAAGATGATGTTGTGATAAAAGCTTGTAATTTTGGTGATGGTTTACTTTATGGAGACATTTGTGGTGATGCATACTGGAAGAGAAGGTTGTTACACGCGATTATGCCGATGTTGACAAAAGGTGAACCATCTTCTTGGTGATTATTAATTTTCTTTTCAGTAAGCAAATCTTGCCAATGTCCTAGTTCACAAATGCATCTATTATGTTAACAGTCTGGTGGTGGCAGTAACATGCTCTAATATAGAAAACAGGATTCTGTATTTAGTTATGTCACTTTCCTGCTAATTTTTTAGCCATAGTGAGTTTAATGGTTAAATATCCCTGTTATCTGTAGTTATTTCACAATCACACTGATCTGTCAGTATTTGTTATCATTTTCCATAATTGATGGCGCTATTACATTGTCTTCAAAGTTATCATTTCCTTGTTTGTTTTCCTTTCATTTTGTAAGAATCTGAAGCAGAAAGGTTTGGAAGCATTGAAAATTGAAGCCAATTTGATGTCAGCAATGCTATCTTTGCAGAAATCTCTGGAAAGGTATTCTAGGATGATTATGTCTCCCTTTCGCTGATGAAAATTGAGGTAATTTCTTGGGATGGTCCTTGTGTGTTGGTGCATGGAGTAAGTGGTTTGCCTGCAGAAGGTAAGATCTGGGATGAGTTATCTAACTAGTTATGATTGGGGGGTTTTATCTGTATTCAGTAGGAAGATACAGAGTGGAGGGACAGCAATTTTTTTACAGCCGTTCTGTTGTCATTGGTTTTAATCTACAGTCAGTATTTACAGTGTTAAATAATCACATTCAGCCGTTCTGTTGTCAAGATATTTCACTCGTTACAAAAATCTCGTGTAAGTAAAAATTTCACTTATTAGTAAAAATGTTGTCATACATTTTTTATTTTTCGATATTTGTACCTTTTACTAATACGATGAAGCAGCAAACGTTGTATTAGAACAATACACCATAGTCCTTATGTGTGAAACTCGTGTATTAAAAAAAAATAAAGGAAAAGCAATTACTAATATGAATTGAATTGTGGAAATGCAAAATAGATAAGGATACAATCATACAACATAGAATTGGAATATGACACAACATCAAATCCATAAACAAGAAATGTGATTGCTTGGAATAAGAGTTGAGAGGATGACAATGAACTGTGATAATGTTAAGAATTTCGCCATTTTAGAAACGTGATTTTATCCGAACTCAAGGTGATTTGTGACATTGAAACTACGTTTTATAGTAATACTCTATAGAAGATTGCAAAAATAATAATTTATGGTGATAATTTCATATCAAAATAATATTAATGAGATTAAAATAATCGTCTAATCTAATAATGTAATAGTATAGTAATCTTAATTGAGATTTAGTGACATCCTCAATTCAGAATTTTAATGATTTTTTTAAGATTTATATTTTATTATAGGTTTTGTGTATTTGAAAAGAATTTCACAAATTCTTTAAGATTTTAACAAAAAAGTAATGCTATTTATTTTAACTGGGATCGTTCTCATATAATGTAACATGAAATGATAAGACTAATAAAGTAGATCTTACATTCACACATTAGTTTGAACTTATTATTTCACATGTTGTTGAATTGCAGAATTCAAACCATAGAAATAAACTAGAGAAATGCAGAGAAAATAGAGGGAAGAAGACTGAGGGATAAAATTACGTTTGTATTGAATGAAATTAATTGCTGAATTTTACATTATGTACAATATTTATACAGAAAATTAACCAGCTAACTAACCAACCAACTAACTAAACTAACCAACAAATGAATAACAAAAATAACAAAGTAACTAACTTGAATTACAACTAACTAACTAACTTTCTTTTCCAGCTGGGTTTTCTTTCCATTTCGATTTCTCTTCATTCCTTTTTATTTCCATGCTATCAATATGAGATGTAAGACTCCAACACCCCCCTCCCTCTCAAGATGAGCATGTATGTTAATAATGTTCATCTTGCGAAGATTGTGATAAAAAGGTAAAGAACCAAGAGGTTTTGTGAATATGTCAGCTAGTTGAAATTTGGAAGGAACATAGAAAATGTTAATTACTTCTTCGTGTAATTTTTCCCCAACAAGATGACAATCAATTTGGATGTGCTTTGTCCTCTCATGATGAACTGGATTAGTAGCTATGGATAACACAGATTTTCTATCTGTATAGAGTGAGGTTGGTTGAGGATGAGCAACGTGCAGATCCTGTAGAGCATAAAGAAGCCATTGAACTTCACACGTAGTGGATGCAAGAGCCATGTACTCTGCCTCTGCTGAAAAGGGCTGATTGTTACTTGTTTCTTTGATTTCCATGAAATCAAAGAATTTCCAAGAAAAATTGTAAACCCAGTGATGCTTCGACGAGTGTCAACACATCCTACCCAATCACTATCCGAAAAAGCTTTGAGTTATAAATTTGAAGAAAAAGGGAAGAATAAACCCTGTTCTGATGTGGCTTTTAGATATCTCAACACTCGAGTTGCTGCCTGGAAATGGCTAACGGCTGGGGATTTCAGAAATTGGCTGAGAACCTGAACTGAAAAGGCAAGGTCAGGTCTTGTGTAAGTTAAGTAGAACAGCCTACCAATGAGTCGACGATAGCTAGAAGGATATTCATACAAGTTTGAATCAGATGCTGATAGTTTGAGAATAGATTCCATTGGGAAAGCAGTTGGTTTTGTCCCAAGAAAGCTACTGTCTTCAAGGATATCAATAGCGTATTTCCTTTGGCATAAAGAGATGCCAGTTTTTGATCTTGCAACTTCTAATCCAAGAAAATATTTGAGCTGGCCGAAGTCTTTGATAGGAAATTTATCGTGTAGAAATGACTTTAATTTCTGGATTTCCATAAGATCATTACTGGCTAGAAGAATGTCATCCACATAAACCAAGAGAGCAGTGAACGAACAAGCAGATTTCTTGATGAACAGAGAGGAGAGTTTCCTTGAACAAAACCATAGTCAAGAAGGGCTAGAGATAACTTGGCAAACCATTGTCTAGAAGCTTGCTTGAGACCATATAGACTTTTTAGGAGTTTACAAACAGTTTGATTACCTTTTTCAGCCATGCTAGGTGGTAATTCCATGTAGACTTCTTCATGAAGGTTTTCGTGTAAAAGTGCATTGTTGACATCTAGTTGACGAAGATGCCAATTCTTGATTGTAGCCACAACAAGAAGAAGTCGAATGGAAGTGCTTTTGCCAACTGTAGAAAATGTATCAAAGAAATCTAGCCCTTCCTGTTGAGTGTATCCTTTAGCCACTAAACGTGCTTTATAATGTTCAATGGTCCCATCAGCCTTATATTTGATGTGAAAAGCCCATTTACAACCAATGGCTACCTTGTCTCTAGGAAAAGTAACGAGTTCCCAAGTTTTGTTTAACTCCAGAGCCTTAATTTCATTTTGCATTGCAGCTTGCCATTCAGGTATTTGGGAGGCTTGTTTGAAAGTTTTAGCTTCTAAGGAGTTTGAGATGGATGCTGAAAGTGCTTTATGTGATTTGGATAGTCTATTATCAGAGATAAAGTGCTGAATGGGATAGTGGGTATTGGCAGATGGAGAGCAGTTAGGAAAATGGAAAATCTGATATGTAATGCAAGATCAATAAATGTTACCACAATAATAGTCTTTCAGATGAGCAGGTGTGTGTTTAATTCTGCTGGATTTTCGGAGTGGGAATGAAATGTCAGCATTAGTGAGTGGGGAATTAGAAGTGGTGGGTGGTTCTTGAATATGTTGTGTGCTGGAATTGCAAGGAGAAGAAGGAGATGTAAAAGGAGATTAATCATGTTGAATTGAGACAGATTGAACCAAAGGTGAGGATGAGCTAGGAAGACAAGTGTCTGAGTGAGGAAATAATAGAGAATGGGATTCAGAATGTGATGGAAGAACTTTGAAGAAGAATATTGTTTCATGGAAAATGAAGTTTCTAGAGACAAATATTCTATTTGAGGTTAGGTCCATCAGTTTATATCCTTTGAAGTCAGAGGGATATCCAAGGAACAGACATTTCAATGCTCTTGAGTCGAACTTCTGTCTATATTGTGTCAAGGTAGAGGCAAAGCAAAGACAACCAAACACTTTGAGATGGGAGAGATTTGGTGCTTTATTGAACAACATTTCAAATGGAGTTTTGTTTTTGAGAAGATGTGGTATTCTGTTGATAATATGTGCAGCAGTAAGCACACAATCACTCCAAAAACTGAGAGGCATATTGGCTTGAAACATCAGTGCTCTGGCTGTGCTTAAAAGGTGTTGGTGTTTTCTTTCCACCACACCGTTTTATTGTGGAGTTTCTACACAACTCCCTTGGTGTAATATGCCATTTTTATTGTAGAATTTGGTGAGGAGGAATTCAGAACCGTTGTCAGATCTTAAGGCTTTGATAAGGACATAAAATTTGGTCTTTACCATTTTGCAAAAGGATTTTATTAAGGATGAAGTTTCTGATTTTGCTTTCATCATGTAAACCCAAGTACATCTTGTAAAATCATCCACTATAGTCAGAAAATACTTGAAGCCAGAATAAGAAACTGTGCCAAAGGGCCCCCAAATGTCACAATGAATCAATTCAAACATTTTATTCGATTTATTTTGAGATACATAGAATGGAAGTTTCCTCTGTTTTGCTAGAGGACATATTTCACATACATGAGTACAATCAATGTTGATAGATGGATCTATTTGCTTGAGAGATGGCAGTCTTGAACTAGAAACATGCCCTAGCCTACAATGCCAAATATCTAGTTGTGAATCGGTAATAGCAAAGGCAGAATGTGTGGGAATGATTTGCTTGCTAGACTGAGTCTTTGGGGAAGCTTGAATGAAGTGATAAAGTCCTTCTTTTTCAAATGCAATCCCAATCATCATCTTCGTTGATTGGTCATGTAAAGTGCATTGAGAAGCAATAAAGGTGAGGCAAAGGTGTGATTGTTTGGTAAGTTTAGATACAAACAAGTTGAAGGAAAAAGTAGAAACATATAAGACATTGTGAAGGAATAAGGAATCAGATAGACACACAGTACCAATGTGAGATGCAGGGACTTTGACACCGTTGGGAAGATAGATGAATGTATTGATGGATTGAGGTGTAGTGTGATAAAAAAGGGGGGAACAGATCATGTGATTTGTTGCACCCTTGTCAAGAATCCAAGAATAATTGGGCTTAAAAGAAGAAGAAGTAGATGCACAATAGGCAAAATGGGATACATTACCAGAGAAATGAGATGTAGAGGCAAAATTGACAGCTAGTCTGGTGGTGTTCTGGGTAGCTGGATCAGATGATGTTGAATTGGCAAGTACCATCAGTTTTTGAAACTCTTTTGGAGTAAAAGAAAACTTTGGTTGCTCATTACAATTCTGACTGGAAGCTTCTTGATTTGCAAATACAGCATGAATAGATGTGTTTCTTTTCCCTTTTGGTCCGGTCCAGTTTGGAGGATATCCATGAAGCTGGAAACATTTGTCGACTCTATGTCAATTATACCCACAATAAGTGCAATGTGGACCAGATGCCTTGAATCTGTCCTTGAATGATTTTGGCTGATAAGTCTGCTGATTGGGGTGTTTTGCCATCAAGGCGCGTGTCTCATTATACATGCCAGCATTAGTGAGTTGTCTTTGACTCTCTTCTTGGAGCAATAATGAAAAGACTTTGGCCATGCTAGGTAATGGTATCGTGAGGAGCAACTGACATCTAACAGGCGCAAAAGATTCATTTAGCCCAACAAGAAACTTCAGCACATAATCAGATTACTGCCTAGTTTGTAGAAAATTGAACAACTCACGGCTACATGATGGTATTTTGCCATACGTGCACGTTGGGAATGGCCTATAACTGATATATTCATCCCATAAAGTCTTAAAAGAACTGAAATATTCCGTGATAGATGAAGATCCTTGACTTATACAGCTTAGGGATTTTTCAAGGTGAGAGACTCTTAGTCCATCACTTCTCAGGTACCTGGTTTTGAGTTCATTCCAGAAATCAACAGCTGATGCCACAAACAACAAGCAGTTCCTTATATCTTTGTTGATTGAATTCATTAACCAATAAAGGACCAGATTGTTCGCACGTAGCCATGCCGTGTGATTGATAATCTGATCAGCAGGAGGAGGAGATATTGTGCCATCAATGAACTTAACCTTGTTCATGACTGTAAAAACTATAATGACTGATCGACTCCATGCGACATAGTTCTCTCCATTGAAAATTTCTGACACCGGTAAAGCACCAAGGTTGTCACTAGGATGAAGATAATATGGACTTGAGGAATCGTCTGAAGGATTAATGGAGGAATTTCTGGGAAAATTTCTTGAATTTGCAGGAGGATTTATAGATGAATCCTCAGAATTCATGTTAGAGAAATCGCTGTAGAAAAATCCAGATCAGAATTTTGTAAAGGGAATCAGTTCTTGCAAAGCACAAGCAGACGGTGTTGCGGAAATATTTAGTTAGATAAAACTATCTCTGATACCATGTTGAATTGCAGAATTCAAACCAGAGAAAGAAACCATAGAAATGCAGAGAAAACAGAAGGAAGAGAGAAGAAGACTGGGGGATGAAATTACGTTTGTATTGAATGAAATTAATTGCTGAATTTTACATCAGATACAATATTTATACAGAAAATTAACCAACTAACTAAACTAACCAACCAATGAATAACAAAAATAACAAAGTAACTTACTTAACAAACTTGAATTACAACTAACTAACTAACTTTCTTTTCCAGCTGATTTTTCTTTCCATTTCAATTTCTCTTCATTCCTTCTTATTTCCATGCTATCAATATGAGATGCAAGACTCCAACACATGTCACATCATATGAGGATAATCAATACCAGCGATATATAACATTATTCTTAAAGGTTAAATGCGAAAACGGTACATGAACGTTATTCCATGTACCAAAATGATACATAAACACAATTTTGTATCAAAATCGTATATGAATTCACAAATTTGTATTCTTTCCATAAATAAATTAATTCACGTCACTCAAAATTCACGAAATAATTCACGTAGCAAACAAAGTGTTTACGTGGCAATGACGTGGCGACAATCGACAAATTAATTATACGAATGGTATATGAACTGTACCGTATATCATAATTATACATGAACTTTATCCCGTGTATTGAAACCATACAGGAACTCAGCTTTGTATCGAAATCATATATTGACTCACAAATTTATATTTCATCCATTAAATTACCTAATCACAAAATTTAAATTACATTTTAAGGGGATTTAAATTGCATATAATATTAAAAGAACATAACACGCTTCGAAAAACTTGAAAGAATGTTTTCTTCTATTCTATTTAACCACACATCAATTTCAAGCATAAGAAGGTGCAATAACAGAGCTCTAGAAACTGCTAAAAATCGACCTTCTCAGAGCGGATGCCATGATGCATTCCCTCATTAACATATAAACAATAATTGTAGAGCTTATTGTGTTATTTTGAATTAGACGCGATTTGAACCCCTAAAAAATGTAATTTAAATGACGTGATTCGGTAATGCCAAGTATCCCGCACTCCATTTCCATGTAGGCACTTAATTTGCCACGCGAATTGTTCCTTTAGTTTTGACACACGAAAGTTAATTCATATATGGATGAGATATAAATTTGTAAGCTAATGTATAATTTAGAACAATACTAAGTTCATGATTGTTTTTAATAAATGGGGTAAAGTTCAAGTATGAGTTTAATACATGGGGGTAAAATTCATTATCGTTCGCGTAATTAACTTCCCTACTTTGTTTTCGGTTGTTTGATTTTTTAAAAAATTTGTACACGTAACAAGTTGTTCGTGTATAATTTTAACTTCAGATACTCAAAAATAAGTAGTCAGTCTCAAATCCGGAGAAAAGAAGGAGGGTTTAAAAAAAAAGTCGAGCTCGGCCCTTGAGAGACGAAATGGGCCCATCGCCACCTCTAATATTACGTTAAGTGAGTGATGAAATGGAAACAAAAAGTTAACTTTAGTGACCACTTTAAAACAAAATAACTTTCAATAGTTAACATTATATAAGTTGAGTGACTTAACAGTTTTTTTAAAACTATATATTATGAATCATTAAAAAGTCATAAGATTGGGTCTGTAAGACCCACTGCAGTACTATGAAGGAAGAGCTGTCTGGGGATTTCATATTTATGGAGATTAGATACTGCATCAGCTAGCAATGGTTCTATTAGAAAAGCTTGGCCTTCATTTTTTCTGTCATTTGCCTTTCTCATTTCTTCTAGTAAAGCTTGGCCTTCATTTTTTTTGTCATTTGCCTTTCTCATTTCTTCTACTAAAGCTTTACTTGTTTCGATACCTGCTCATTTGGATAAAAAGAAAAATATAGTTCAAATATTTGAACATTTACGAATTTTTCCAGAAATTGCATTGTTCAGGATAATTTTAGTTTGCTTACCTGAAAGGAGACCTCCATGCACGTACCCACTGAATTTTTCGCTTGTGTGTTCGCCTGTGAAGAATATCCGCTCGACTGGTGCCTGAAGAATATTAATTAATCAGAAAAATAAGGTAAAATAATGTAGACAAATGAAGAGTCTTTCTATATTATTTTCGATGTCTTTAAACTAGTGCTTGCAATTATGAGATTCACAAGTCATTATGCAAGAAATTGCTGTAAGTCTTTAGTACATGTATAATAAAGATTTAACTCGCGAAGGCCCTTTCTTTCGCACTTGGTAAGCGCTTCGCTGTAGCCAAGCTTCGACCGCGACTGCTCGTCGAATCCCTTTCCCAGGGGTAGGAGAGGTGGTTATGATTATTTGGAGTAAATGGGGGTGGAAGCTTTTTGGCTTCTGAGTTTCCATTTCGGGTAGTTTTTGCTTTGTGAGAATAGCAAGTGAACGGCTCAAAAATAGAAAGATTCTTGTTTAAGCTTCGACCGCGACTGCTCGTCGAATCCCTTTCCCAGGGGTAGGAGAGGTGGTTATGATTATTTGGAGTAAATGGGGGTGGAAGCTTTTTGGCTGGCGGAGAAAGCTCTTCGAGCTTCCCTTCATTCGTTGCTAAGCCACGGTCCCAGGTCTCCAAGTCAGCCTTGTTTGGCCCCAGCTCTAAAATTTATTTTTCTTCGAACTTATTTTCAAAATCACATTCTTCTAAAAAATGAATTTTGCGCATGAATCCATAAATTTTTTTTATTTTTTAATCACACGTGTTCTAAAAACCACTTTCACAATATCTATTCCGAAAAAAACTCTACCAAACAGGGAATTATAGAAAAGGGTGCCACGAACTATGCAGCAATCGTTTCTGAAATCATACAATAATGGCAAACATGATGTTGAAGATAATATTTAAACTATACATATTGAGTTATATTTAATGACTAGAAATTTTTAGATCAATTAGTTTAACATAATATCAGAACAACAAATGTCTTGTGTTCAAGTCTTGACGTCACCCATTTAAATTAATTATGCACATTTTAGGCTTTGATGAGAAAAAATATAGCTTTTCTATATGTGAGTGGACGTGTTGAAAATAATATTTAAATGATATGTATTTGACTCTATTTAACAGTTTAAATTTTTAAATCAAATGGTTCAACATTTGGTATATGCCACAATATATATGCTAGAGTGCACATCACCACATAAGATAAGTTCTTGCTTGGTATTGCTTTTAATTGCATATAAGAAGTGAGTTCTATAAAAATGTGAATAATAAATGGGTAGTAATTTTTGAAACCTACGTAGTGTAGTGTGTGCATTCAAAATATGTTTAACGAGCTCAAATTAAAAGTTAAAATGTGCCAAACACAAGAATATGCATCAACTAGCAGGGTTGTGCGGATGAAAAATAATTAATGGAATGAAGATTTTGGTAGTTAGAATATGTTTTACTTGGGTTCATGGAAGTTTCATAGTACACGTGAGGAGA
>CAIGRT010106593.1:0-25195 GCA_903798405.1 Fraxinus platypoda | reverse complement strand
CATTGGTATTGATTAAGTTATTTACAATTGTTTTCATATAAAAACCCCCCAATCATTGTACGAAGCATAAAATATTGAATTACACACTCTTCGTGGGATCGACCCTTACTTCCACTACTACATTAGTTTTAGAGGGTTGACGACTATTTTTGGTTGCACACGACAGCACACCGATACTCTTTCCATCTAAAATACAATGATTAGAGTTTAACATGTTCTCTATATTTAGTTGGCACTTCATTGTGATAGAAAATAAGTCGGAAACACAAAATCATTGTATTCTTTCATCATATATTGAATTCTCCTCCTCTGCTCGTGGTGTTTAAAATCTTTTGCTTATAGTTGTTTACTTTCTATTGTCGTATTACTCTCGCTTCTTGAATCTAACAAGTGATATAAAAACAAATTGGCCCTTTATTTTTCTAACAAAAAAAGACCACCCGGTACATTGCCTAGCAATACTAAAACCAATCTATGGGAGTACACGAAGATAAAGATGAGAGTTCTGGAAATCCACAGGCGAGAGCACCAATTCTAGTCAAAGCATATGTGCCTCCTATCTCGTTTACACAAAGATTGCAAAGGAATAAACATGATTAGCAGTTTGCCAAAAACATTTGTGTTTTAAGAAGCTACACATCTGCAGAATTCCTTGCACAAATGCCACTTTACCTCAAAGATCCAGAGAATGTCTATTATAAATTTAAATCCTCCGTCTATTTATTGGAAACTAGGGTTGGGAGAGCTAAAACCTCTCGCTTGAGCTCATAGATATCCATTTGGAATTGTCAAGGATGTATAAATAAAAGTGAATAATCTTTTATTTCCTCCTAACTTCTTGATTCTGAATATATGAAAGGATAGAAAGATGAAACTCATACTTGGCTACCCTTTCTTTCCACTGGAAGAACATTGATCGATGTTGAGAAAGGATATGTAATTTTAAGGGTGCAAGATGAACAAGTGACTTGCAACATTTTTCAACCATTCAATTAATCATCTCAATCTAAAATTTTTTTTATGAAATAGAAGAATCAATACAAATTGGTGGAAAGAATGAAGTGAAGTAGTGAGGATAGGATTGGAGCACCGTTCGCTGAGAAAGGGGAAGGGAAAGTAACGAATGAAAAGAAGGAAGTTTACAAAGTAGGCAATTGCAAGCACTGCAAGGATATCTATGTCCTATTTCAAACCACCATAAGTGATAGCTTCAAGTCATGCTATCTAATGAAGTAAGTTTTAAACGTTAGAAAAATACGACAAGCTATCTAATGAAGTAAGTCTTTATAATTCGCATGCTTGTGCGTTAGAATGGTTGAGTCGATAGTTTTGCTCGAAACTAGCAAAAGGGTAAGTTTCAGTGTGTGATAAGTTTGTTGTACGCATATCTAGGTCTCTAAACTTTCATAATATTGATTTGAGGCCGGTTTCTACTAATAATTGTGTAAATATTGTGCTCGTAGGTAAAATCCCACTTGAAGGTGAATCCAGAAAAAAGAGATCAAGTGGACCATCATTCAGTAATAAAGGTGGACTTGAGGAGCAACCAGAAAGTTGGAGCTGGAATGGAAGTTTTGAGAGTGCCAATTCGGTGAATTCACAAGTTTTGGGACTATCTTGTTCATTCTTAACACTTTTGGAGGATCAATTTTAAAGGAAAAATAACTTGGAAGACCGAAGTGGAAGAGTTTAAAAAATGAAGGACCAATTCGGAGGTGGTTGGCAATGGTAGAAACTAATTGGGAGGATTTAAAGTTGGATGGACTAAATTGTAAATCAATATTCAATTAGGGACCAAAACGTGTAGGTATGGTATATGGATCACCTGGGTTGCAATTTCAGGCTGGATAAGCAACAGATAGGTGTCCCCTTCAACAAAAATCACATGTTGCTCTCATATTTTGTAAATCAACGTTGGCACCTATCGGGGGCTAGGTCATGCATAGGCTCTACTGCTTCTCCTCCTCTTTCGGGTGTGATTTGAAAACCAAATTTTGGGACACCATTCTCAACACTTTTGGAGGATCAATTTTGAAGGAAATATAAGTTGAAAGACCAAGGTGGAAGAGTTTAAAAAATAAAGGACCAATTCGGAGGTAGTTGGAAATGGTAGAACGTAATTGGGAGGATTTAAAGTTGGAGGGACTAAATTGTAAAGAAACATTGAATTAGAGAGCAAAACGTACAGGTATGGCATATGGATCACCTGGGTTGCAATTTCAGGCGGCCTAGGCAACAAATCGGGTTCCCCTTAGCAAAAATCACGTGTTCTCAATATTGTGCAAATCAACGTTGGGACCTAAGAGACTAGGTCCCGCCTAGGCACTTACCATTTCTCCTCCTTTTTCGAGTGATTTGAAAACCAAATTTTGGAATGTTTTGTGCTTTTTGAAGAAGTGTATAAATTAGAATGTCTTCTCTACACCTCATAACATATCATAAAATAATTAATCTTTCACGTATTTTCTTTGTGACACCCTAGAAATGAAAATGGTAAAACAGTTGCTATGTCAATGTGTTTAGATTAAAAGTTCAATGACCTACTTTGATAATTAAAGTTAATTGACCCAATTGAGATTTTAGTGAAAGTTCAATGACCACTTATAAAATTTACCCAACGGTATATAACATATTTAATTGTTGAACTCGATTGGACATAACTAAAGTAAAATATTTGTTTCATATTTTATTTCATATTAGTTAATTCTACCTACTAAATATAAAGAATAATAACATAATGATATATTTATTTTAGATTAGCACTAACTACTGTGGGTTTTCTCTTCTAAAGTAGAGTATAACACAAACTATGAGTGGAATGCATTTAGGATGGGACAAATGCAAGGAAAATGTAGTATCTTTAATCCAAATTTTGGTTTAGATCATGCCCACTAGAATGTGACTCTGTAGTTCTTACCTACCAAGGGAAAAGACAAAAAAACAATCAAATGTCTCCACGTTTCTACATGTTTACTTTATGTGCACATTATATTTAGTTTTGCACTACTATAAGTGACATGTTTATATTAATACAACAATTATGCTACAAGTACAGAAAAACACTTAGATAGAATTTTTACAGAAAAACACTTAGACAATTTTTCTTTGGTTTTTGACACAATAATGGTAAAAAAATGTACCATACAGTACTGCTTTAATAATTCCCTATACGCAGGGAATTATTCTTAATAATGGTTAAAACTAAAATAATACGTCGGAGGAAGATCAATGAATACAACATAAAAAACTATCTTCCTTAACCACCTTCCACATGCCGTTTAGATATACATAAAGAAAGTTTTAAACATAGAAAGCTGATCGATATCCATTCAATTAACCATTATGAAGGTCAGGGACCCACCATTGTGGATTCATAAAAGAATATTGGTTTCTAAAGGCATTTACAATTCTATAAAATAATGATACCACAAGATAAGGTCTCTTATAGGCCAATTCCACCTTGATAAGAGCAAATAGAGTTTACAATGGAGGTGAGGATTCTAAGAGCAGTTGTGTTGGTTTTGGCTTTGGGAATGCTAACTGGGCAGTGTTGTGCCTCTTTCAAAGATTGCTACACAAAATGCTTTCTTTTTTGTATGATTGAACCTTCTCAAACCCTTTGTTCCTGCGCTACACACTGTTTGAAACAATGCATATTTTCAGACACCCCACAAGGTTTTCATGAAGATGTGGATAATCTTGGATTCTGCAAACTTGGATGTGCCTTCTCCATGTGCTCCACTATTAGCACTAAACAAAAACCAAGTAATCAGATTCTCTCTCTCACTACATGAAATTTCATTTTACGGACGAAAATTCATAGAATGTTGTCTTGAAAAGTCTCTTGATGACTCTTTTTCCAAGGAGTAACTTCAAAATTAGTTATTGACGTCTAAAATTTTGGTCATTAAAAGTGAAATTTCTTGTATTCTCTGGTTTGGAGGTTCTGATGTTGTTTTTCTGTGTTTTTCAGACGGAGAAAAGGTTGATAACTGCGTGGGATCATGCTCAACGAAGTGCACTAAGAACTACTTGTTACCTTGAAGATTTTGTGCTTTCTGATGTTGTTTTTGTGTTTTTAAGTTGGAGAAAAGGTTGATAACTGTGTGGAATCCTTCTCAACAAAGTGCACTAAGAACTACTCATTACCTTGAAGAAATTGGTCATATATTCGACTCTTTAATCTTTGGCATATATAGACTACTTGTCAACTTTATAGGAGTGATTAAATTTTCTTAACATGGTGATATACGCAGGTCTATGCTAACTTCAATTCAATGATGTTATCAATAAACTGCAGTGATTTTCTTTTCATTTTATTAGCTGTTTTCACTCTTGAACTTGCTCCACCAAACAAGCACAGGAATGTCTCTTTTTCAAAAGCTACGATTTTCAGCTTAGAAATAAGTTTCTAATCCAGATAAGTTTCTATAATCAAAAATCATTTATTTTTGCATAAATCAGGTATCTTTTGTTATAAATATACTCTAAATATATTTTTACGAGCCCAACCTTCAAAATTTAAGTTCTGAATTTCCGACCCACTGAAACTCAAGAATCTGGACAACTGAAAGTCGAGCAATTTTGACATCATCATCTACATTTTTTGTCAAGTGAGGACACAAAATCACACATCTATTTAGAACTCACATTTTGAGAGTTGGAGAACCATAACCACACCACGAGAAAGGTTAGAGAACTAAATCCTAATTTTCCCCAAGAAGAATGCAAAGCTTGACTGCGATGCTAACGATCTAAAGAATGAGATGCACGAATTGGAAAACAAGAAATGATACAAAAAGGTATATCTATATGAAACATCAAAAATGGGTACTAAAATGGGTTTCAGTTCAAAACAGAAACTTCTATCCTGGCACATTGTACGATGTGTTAAAACTAGTAGTGCTAATACCAACCAACATTGACTGTTTATCTACAATTCACAATGGCATCTTAAAGGGTAAAATTGGCATCAAACGATACAAGGAAGACATCTATAGCCTGTGCTCGAGAAGTCAAAAATTTGTTGTGCTACAAAATCACACCACTGGCAGGAAGACATCGGGTCCCTTGATCACCTCTTTCAGGCAACCTTTAGCTTACCTGGGAACATTAACTATATATCAAGTCATGCGTAAAAACAGAGAATCTAATATCTGACATCTAATGCAACTCAAGAAACGCAATAAACAGAAGGATTGCATGTTTTCTCTGAACTAGTGAAGTGAAAGATTATGTCCTCGACATATTCAGAATTATTATATATAAAACTCTTCATTTAAAAGATAATAGAGGACGACAAAACATGGCTTTTCTCGATGTTTAAAGTCAACCAATTTCAATCGAAAAAAAGTTCCATAACAACAAATCAGCAGCAAACAAACTGGTTAATATAAAGTTTGACAGACCCACCACTACACATGAAGAATAACCAACCAGGTGGTCAAACTTACAGTAGATTACTATTAAGTGAAAATCCCAGTCGATTTAGAGTCTTAGACTATATAAAAGCTCAATGGATTAAAATCCCCAGTTTACCTAGTTTGTTTAATTGTTTACAAGTATACACTTGAACAAATAAATAAAAGTAGATCTAAAGTACGATCAAATATGAGGACATACAAGCTCTTTTTTCCCCTATAGATAAGAGATGTAGCGAATGAGATTAAAAATACATTTAATACCCTACACATCTACAAAGATCAACAAGAAGGGACTGCAGTTTTAGCTATTTCAGTCGAATGTCTGCTAAACAACAGAAGATAGATTGAACAAAGACAATAGATGGCATAAAATCCCTATTAAAAAACCAAAATGGAAAGGGCATAAAAAATTCTCTAACTGAAACAGTTTCACACTTCAAATCTCACCTTAAGAAGTCACCGGCTACAGCAGGAACCGTCTGTCTTGAGTGGACCTAGTGATGAGGTGTAAGCACTGCCAACTCAGCAAAGTGTAAGGGAAAAAAGCATTAAGGTTACAGTACTAGGATTACAAATTGTATAGTTAATGCGGATGGTTAATGATATAAGTATAAAACAAATAACCTATGAAAACAATAGAATGAGTATCATAATTCTAGACTGCAGGCCAAGTTCATCTTCAAACAGAGACATTTCAAGGTCCTATGAGGTAAATGCGTGAGATTTAGCAACAAGTTATTTTATCCAAGTGCTATGTAACTCATAGCCCACTCTTATAAAGATACAGCATAATCTAAATGAGTGAGATCATAACACAGCACAGACCCATAAATTATACTCAGATAATTTTTCATATAATTCCTTCTCATATGAATCCAAAATAGACTTCAAAGTGAAAATCACACTTTAAATATATTTTCTTTGTAAATAACAAGTTTTGATGCCACCAAATCAGGCAGCAAACTTGTGGAACAATTTATTAATTCCTAGTACACCAGTGTCAACTGCATTCTAAAATTCTAGGTATATTAGATGAGAAAATGCACTCTAGGCACAAACGAATAGAATACAATGGATAATAATGAAATAATATCATTTCTGAACTACAAAAGATGGGGTCAAAATGGCTGCTAAAAGAAATTCAATTAATCACCAGCAACAAAATTGGGAGTTTCACACCGGCCCAACGAATTTCTTTTAGTCTGTCGGTTTTCCTTCATTATTCGTACCCCAATCCTCTTCCTCAGCCTCGTTACCGTTCACATGTACGGCACCATCTGTAGAGTCCGCATCTACAACAACTGCCTCTTCGTGGCCATCATCATGTTCCTCTACTTGGATCTCATCTTGACCTTCCTCTTGTACCTCATCTCCATTCTGTTCTGGAACCTGGAGAAGCTAACAGGATCAAGCACTGAGCACCAGCATAAAAATCCAAAAGAAAACTTGTACAAAGTCTAAAAAACACAGTTTGTACCATTAGAGTCTGGTATCATACAGAGAGTGCAAATCTAATAGGTAATGAGATTCTTTGCCAGTTTGAAATTAACTTGCTGCTTCACAGAATTAAAACATAAAAAATTGGCAGAGATCAAACAAAGCTAAACTAAATGCAGGGCATGCTATTTAGCGTCTGTCATGTTTATGAATATTATCTTATCAAAATAATGGGAAAAGAATTTTCCTTGGAGCTGGCAAAAACGTTTGCATACCTCATGATCCAAAACTCCATTTTCCAGTGGTTCTTCTTCATTCATTTGCATGTTTCTGAAAGACTCCACAAGGCTTGCAACTGATCTATCTGCATGTTGTACATATTCAGCTGCTGAGGGATAATTACCCCTGCAAAATAGTTGGAAGTACTTATTGTTGAGTCCTAACATAACCATGCTTCAAAAATTAACCAAAGCAAGCCAGGTTATGCCCATATCCCCCAGAAAATGATGCAAGGACAGCTAGTATAAAGAAAACCAACATTTCAGAAAGAAGTCAAGAAAATAATACAGCTTTATTGAATGGAATGAATATGATCTATTATGATCTTGGAAATTAGAAGTAAGACTGGAGAAATGAACTGGGGTGATTTCAAATTTGTGTATTATTCACAAGTAGCTTATCAACTAAAAGATATATAAAGACACCTTGTCTCAGCGACTCTGGATTCAACAGCAAGTGCAATTTGCCAATCCTCAAACAAATTTGGATACTCTTCAGGATCGGCCAGGGACTCTGCAGCTTTTGGATTTATCTGTAAATTGTATTCAACAGTGCAACCCGATCAAACAATGAAGAATTCCTCACTGTTGAATTATTAGAAAAGCACAAATGGCTCTTAAAATTAGTCACTTGTATGAAGAAAGTAGCAACATTTTCTAAACAATGACACCCCTCGCATTCGTTTCTCAAGGCAAACCGAGAAAGGTTGGCCGGAAGTTTTCGAGTATATTTAAAACAAAATCTGAGAAAGATGTGTTTCAACACCATAATGAAATTGTAAATTTAACAGGATTAGATGTATGTTACCCCTGTTCTTTATCTGCTGCTTGAATGTATGGAATCTTTCTACCAGGACACTAAGAACAAAGCAATATGCTGAGATGTACAATTTCATAAAATACATTAAGCATGTAGCATGGAAACATTTCAAATTCAAGTGGCGGAGAGGGATCACGTTTGGATGTTTTTAACCTCTCAACTCAAGGTCTTCCCATGACATAACTGAAGACTTCGTGAATTTTACTAAAATAACTCATAAAATCCATATTAGAGATGTGGTAGAGATTAATTGCTAACTCTTTAAGACTTGATATTCCACTCTTGCATTCTAGTTATTCATATCGGAAGTAGAAAAGAAGATTAGAGAATAAGATATCTGTGACTAGTTCCAACCCATCTCCAAAAAAAAATAGTTATCTTTTTACACCTTATTTAGAATCTTTAGAATAAGGAGGGTAAGAGAGAGAAGAAGTACATTCAACATCTGTAAAGACTTTCAACATCTGTAAAGACTCGGGACTGAATCAAGAATGAATGCAACATGACTATATTAGAGTTTGAAATGACAACATAGATATCAGAATGCTGATATTGGTTGAACCTGCAAAAGTCATGTTTTTAAAATTCTAACTGAAATATTAATTAATTAGAAACAAGTTATAATATTTTATTAAATCGAAAACCAGTAAGGGTAACTTTTTAAGAAAAGAGAAAACGAAATTGGAAGTTCTGAATGAGATAATTGCATCACCACTTCCAATATACTATTTGCTTTAGTTTTCCCTTTTTTCAAACATGCAGAATTAAAATACACCACTGCAAATATGATACAATAAATGACAACCTTATTGAGGTCCTTTCTCCAAAGAGCAACAATTTCTGACACCATACTGGGAAGATAGGAGCGAGCCATCAATGCAGCTTCAGGTATCCGATTGCTGGAAAGAAATTGTGATTTATAACATAATCACCCTGACCAATACATACAACAGCTAGCAAAGATGATTGCTAGAATTACCTCTCAACCAACAGTTGAAGGCAGTCCTCCAATTTGCCCAACATAAATAAACAGAGGAATGCAACATTGTTTTTCCCATGCTCTTTGGCAAGAGAGGCAAGTTGAGTTATTCCTTCGGCATCTCCTAAAGAAGAATAGAGTAGCAACAAACCACTCAAGTCATTTGCTTGCTTCAAACATTCCTCTGCCATCTCTAACTGCAGTAGAAGATAGAAGGCATACAGTTACAAAAAGATTATAGATAGGAAACAATAAACAGATATATCTAATCAAATCAACTAAATGGAAATAAGAGGAGGACCCTTCAGAGCTATTGTGCAGTATAAATGAATTCATTTGGGCAGTCAGAGAATTATAGCTTTTCAAGCTAATACAATCAAAGAGGTTCTCACGGAGAAAAGGAGGGGTCATATTTTCCAGACAACTGAAAAATAGCTGAAGCTACTTGTCTATATAAACTGCTATAAGACATAATGATAAAACACATCATCCACAATTTCTTCATGTAAATAGTTATGCTTTTTAAGTTCAGATGATAATGACGACAGAGGATAAGATAAATACCTTTCCGGTGGACATAGCTAATTCACCCAATTGCTTCCATTTAGACTCACTCTGTGCTAACATGGCAATTTCCTGTAGAAAAGAACAGAAAAACCTGCACTTATAAGCAACACATGCTTCTTGAAAGCATAATATTGAGAGATCCAAATTTTAGCGCCTCAATAGCCGGGAAAACTGAAAGTGCAACAAAACAAGTTTTCATAGCTGCTAATTATAACCCCGAAACTTACAAGTTGACAATGTTTACCTGTGCAATCTCTAGTTTACCCAGTTGTATGGCTAACTCAAATCTGTAGTCAGGATCCATAGCAACTTCTAGTGCATCTTCTATCATTCCTCGTGATTCCAAGAAATGAGCAACACTGGGGACAGGGATCCATTTATATTCAAAATCAAGATAAATAAATGACTCTTGCAATTTGTGATCAAAGTTGGATAATATGGTAAAAGATAAAAGAACATAAGAACAGTATCCTGAGCACTTATTCCCTATTTGGCTTCTTTTATTTTCAATTAATTTATTATTATTTTTTTATGAAACATAGAATAGTCATATGAGTTTATCTACTTGTACATAATTTGGTGTACATCAAGGTATCCACCCCCTCACATGGGGGTGGGGCCCACTTGAATATAAAATATTTTCTCCAAGTGGGCCCCACCTCATGTGAGGGGGTGGATACCTTGATGTACACCAAATTATGTACAAGTAGCAAGGCTCATAGTTATATAGCATCAGCTGCACTGAATGCAAATGGTCATCTTCCAAGCACGTCATGGAAGAAGTTTAAAATGTATTGGACCGCATAAATTAACCCACTGGAAGAAGAACAAAAAGAATGATACTTCATAAAAGAACTATGAAACAGCTTATGTTCACTTCGTATCCGATTAAAATGATAGCAAAAAGCAGCACAACAGCACAAAATGATCACCCTGATATCAATTTAGTCAGAAATCAAATCATGCCCGTTTATGACTGTCATTCCATGTAAAAAGTAATTCCTTGGGTATATATTTAGTTAGAAGATCGTGTGCCCATTAATTTATTATGCAAATTTTATCCAGGAGTCAAAAAATAAGTTGAAGTAAAAAACCTATTGTGATGCTCCTTTGGAATTGATGGTAAAACCAGATTTGCCCTTTCCAGATCACCACGCATTACAAGAGTCTTATACTCAATCAAACTGAGCAGCAAAGTATAACCTATAACACTGCAAAGAATCAAGAGACACTTATTTAACGGATGTAAAAATAGAATCCCCAATCCTAAAACAAACAAATATTATCATAATAGTTTCTGCTTCTTAAAGCATACGCAGTCCACTCACTTGAATTCTTTGTCAATGAGAAAAACTCGGCTCTGGTTAGCAAGGTATCCTAGAAGATACATAGGCCGATCTAAATGAAACATTGTTGTCACCTAGAAAATTACATAAAAACACATTGCTTCCTTCTGGAAGAATAAGATTGGAGATGTGTGATTGTAAAAATGCATGAAAAGGAAACCATACCTCTCCTCCCACGCAGTAATTGAGTCTCCAAGAAGAGTTACTGTAAATGAAACAATCCCCCACCCAAATTCCAGTCCTCGCTCGTTCATTAATTTCATAAAGAAGCTCAAAGGCATCTTCCACACCTTGTTCATCCGTTGATCTCCCACTATCCAGATGTGCAGAAACTACGTCTCGCTGCAGTGTATAAAAGCCAATCAAGTCCAAGAAATAAGGATATCCCAAGAATAAACTTGCAGGCAGATTCATAACAGACTAAGATTAGTAGAATCCTCACATTATACTTGAGTATGTAGAATGATGCATCGCTAGCAATGGCCACCAAATCACCACTGTCAGCCCAGTAAAGATTCTGGAAAATATTTATGAGAATGATAAAAAACAATGATCAGAATCAGTATGTCCAAAACTGCAGCACAAGAAAAGAATAGCTAAAGATGTACCATTTTTACCTTGACAGTAACATCAATTCGTCGAATCAACCTGCACTCCGCCCAGTCATAGAAACAAACAAAATCATTTGAGCACATTGCCAATAAAGTCCCCCCATATATGTGCTCAGCAGAAAACATCGGACGGATGCTTTTTTTCTCCTGCAAGAGAACATCACTCTAAATGTTATCCCCGTATATGAGCTGGGAAAGACTTTGAATATAGTTTTGGACCAAGTTGAACAGCCATGAAAGGATTATGCAGGATTACAATATTTGAGAAACTGCAATTAGCATACATGAACAGCTAAAGATAAGTTGTACCAGATCCACAAATTCATATATAACAAGAACACATTCATAATGGACATCAAGTAGAAAGCTTTTGTAGCTCCCAGTCGTAGCTATAGCTAAATTTGACATCAATTAAGTGCATGTTTGACACCTATTAATTTGTTTTATGGTTTGCTACAGGACCATTTTTCAACCACACATTTACCCAATAAAATATTCTACATGTATACCAAAGACTTTTCACCACTTTTTAACCACAAATTCTCCTAAAAATCACTATTCGAAACTCTTTTTTCTACAATAATGGTTGTCAAACAGGCTCTAAATGAGATTTTAGTTAAAATTTAAAAAAAATAAATAAATAAATGGAGTAGGTCGAGGAGGCAGGGGTGGCGGAACATTGGCATAATAGGTAACAGACATTTTTTTTAATTCAAATCAATCCTGCAAGAAAGAGAGGATGAAGCAAAGAATAAATATAAGGAATATAACCAACCAGGAAATTTTTACTAAAGAGCTTAATCTTTGATGCACTTTCCCTCACTGCATATTCTCCATCCGTTGACCAAACAAATTCCAATGCTGATCCAAATGACCTATTTCTCCATGCCAATGCTGTGTATATAATGTATTCACCATCTCCATACACAACAACAAACCTACCATTAGGGTTATGCTTTAAGCTCTGCAAAGAAACAATAGCAAGGAAATCAACACTACGTCAACACAGAGTGATACACAATTACTATAACTGCTAGATTAATCTTTCAAATAGCGATATTAAGAAGACAATTGCAATTACGCAAGAAAATCTGAATTTCAGTGCATTATGAACCATTTAAAGAAGATAAAAAGAACATATACTGATGAAAGCAGGTTAGAGAGGCAGCCAAGGTTCAAGGTACCAGAACTTGGCCGGTCCAAATATTACATCAAATAACATGGTTATTGGGTTTGCAGAGCATGTTTCTTTGGACACTAATCAGTATTCAAAGACACGACATAAAGTAGATAAGAAAATCTTTCTTCAACATTGTCTCTCCTAAAACTAAGTGTATAGGTTGCTCCAGGCATTCTACAGTCCATAATGTGCAGAAAAATTAGATGCTGAGGAAACTCTACTGCAATTACACATGAGACGGGAAGGAGAGCTAGAAACAGACACAAAAAACCAAACTGTGTCGATAACACTCTCTTAAGCATCCAGCAAAGCAATAACGAACAAGCTAAGAACACAGGTTCAAAATTATATATCTATGAAGTTTTCAGTCTTAGTTTTAGCCTATTCGCACAGCAAGAAACTGCTAAAACTGTAAAGCAGCCAAAATCTAATGACTAGAACCTTCCATATATCATTTAGATAAAAATAATCACAATTAAATCCATAATATCCATGAACCAGAAAAAATAAGTCTATAAGATAAGGTTCACAAGTCCTCGAAATGGCTCTGAACAGAAACTACATGGAGAGGCATGAGATCTAAATGATAAGAACATCTCTTAGACAAATTAACATATTCGCATTATCGTGGAAAACTGACTTGCGGGTAAAGATCACAGGTTCCCAATTCTTTAACCGCCAAAGGCAATCTTTCTCCATCAGCAACCTGAGAGAAAAAGTAGATGTGTAATTTTCCTACAAGAAGCAAGCAACTTTGTATCAATTTAATAAGCAAGCCAATTCATTTACCTCGTAATCTGCCCCCACACTCTTAATGTTAACAGTCTGAATCTCATTGTGCTTAGCCCATATGATTTTGCCACTGTTGTCCATACTGGCAACAGGTACCTCTCGACCAAGCTTGACCATGATGGTTCCTTCATCATAACCAATTACAACCCTGTGCAGCAAATACAACAAATTGAAATGCAGTCTTCCAATAAAAAAGAAGTGTAGATAAGTAATATTTAAATTCACTTGTAAAACTTCCTAGTGCTCCCCAGAATGGTTGAACATCATCAGGGAATTGACAACTAGCTGAAGACTCCATTTTTTTTGTAGCCTTTGGTTTAAAAAAATAAAGGTTTTTGAACAAGACAAAAGTTAAGGACTTTCTGCAACATTAAAATACAAATCCTAGAAGTGCAATATTTGCCAGCATGAATACCCAAAGTTCGAACAGATTAAGATAAGCCAAAAGTAACACATAAAATGAACTATAAACAAACTTACCGTCTCGAGCCTTTTATGTAGCCAATAGCCCAAACTCTTTCAAGCCCATAATTCAATGTATTCTCGAGTCTGCAAGATGAGACAAATGGTTGATAGATATTATATTTGGATAAGTGACGGAAATTAATTTTCTTTTGTAGACAGCATAAAAGATTAAACAAAGTAAGCTCAATAAAAGAAGAGAGAATATACAATAAAAGATGAAAACAGTGGCTCCCGAGAACGATTATTATGGAAAATAATAGCTGGTTTCCCAGGCCTATTAAAAACAGAGTGAGAAGGTCCTCAACCTTCAATTTGTAGCAAGCAAGTCCCCAACTTTTCATTTTGTATCACTTTGGTCCCAATGACGGAAATCATAGGTTTTAACAATAATATGCATTCAAGTTTCAAATGCCTTTTTGAGGAGCAAAATAGGTAATACTTATTTTAAATTTTTAACAGAGAAGAAAACGAAGGTAGAAAGGGGGGAAAAAAACCCTTCACCATCCCACACCCAACTCCAACTCACCATGGCAACACACAAGCCCCAGATGGCCTCCTGACTCAGCAGTCAGCCACCAGCCATTGGCTCCTCCCTGTCCCTAACTAAAACGAAAGCAACAGCCACCCAAGGCGAAGGTCTTCCTGGTGGTAGCCCCCACCAAGGCCACCCACGTCTTCCTCTGGCTCGTTGTTCCAGACCACAATAACCTCTTCATTGTTGCAGAAGCTATCGTGCCATCAGTATTTCCATTCTCATTTACAAGCTCACCCAAGAGAAAACCTTCTCCCCGACTGCATACCCATTTCCTCTCAGCCACTCCCTTCCCAATTCAAAATGTCAAGTCCACAAATGTAAATATTTTCTAGAAAATCAGGTGAAATAGAAAATAAAGTGTTTTCTAGTTAATCATTTTTGCTTTTCTTCAGTTGATTCTGTTTGCATTCCTTATCCTAATTTGTAAAGAAGAAAAAATAAAAGACATGGTCAACGTTAAGTGCTAAGCAATCATGGAGCATCAGTTTTACCTATAAGTGGTGGCATGCCAAATACGAACTGTACCATCCTCAGAACCTGTAATTATAACGGGAAGTTCAGGATGGAAACATACTGCAGAAACATTGTGTGAGTGACCTTCTAGCGTCTGGACACAACTTTTTGTCTGATAATCCCAAACCTGTTTTGCATTGTTAAGTGACAAATTTATATTCTAATATAGAGAAACTTAACATAGCAAAAGAAGAAACAGAAATAAGGCACAAACCTTAGCAGTGTGATCATCAGAACCAGTGATTAAATAAGGTTTATCCCCCCCTGTGAAATAATCTACACAATTTACCCCTTTCAGATGGGCATCTAGTGTAAAGTTTGGGTCAGGGGAGCCAAGATTCCAAATCTGCATAAAGAAATACAGCCTCATACATGGCACATCCAATCATACAAATACCCTTGCAAAATTTAATTAGGAAGAACCCTACTCATACCTTAATTGTACGGTCAAGGGATGCGCTGGCAAACGTGTTGGTGTCCTTTGGATTAAATGTCACTTGCATCACATAATGTGAATGCCCCTCAAATATTTGAGTGCATGCCCACCCCTTTTCCCAGTCCCAGAGCTTTATAAGCATGTCATCAGATGATGACAACACATATGGAAGATTAGGGTGAACAGCCACACACCTAATATAATCTGCATGGGCCTCAAACACTTTGACCTTATCCATAGTGTTGTAATTGTACACGCGAATGAACATGTCATCGGCACCAGCAACAACCCACTGCTTACGTGCTATAAACTTTGCAGATCTAACTGTAAACAGATATAGTAGACATTACAATGGAAACTGTTCCTCTAGTGGATCCAGCAACCCAAAGTAACAACATATAATTTTAATCAAGCATACCTGGTAATTCAGTGACCTCAAAAGATTTAACCATTGTCTGCACCAGCAAAAATGAAGTTCAGAATTAGCATTCAGGGTTTAGGAATTAACAAGACAACAGACGAAAAATAGAAAAATACTCAAATGTCAAGAAACTTATTATTTTCTGCTCAAATTTGATGAAATGCTCTATAATTCACACTTATGGCATCATAACGAAAAAGGGTAACCAATAACATGTTTGACAAATATTGATCCCTTAAAAAACCTTGCCTTCTGCAGTTGCAAGCCAGTAGATATAGAGAGAGATAGAGAAGAATGAAATTAACTGTCGAAATAAGTTGTAGAGAAAGGAACTTTTTCAAATTACTATTTATTATAAATAAAAATTGTGGATAGAAGAGAGTGGGGCTCCTAGGCCCTCGACTGATCCAACCCACAATTTGCACAGTCCAGGCACTTCTAATTGAAGAAGCCATTGAATAATCAATCAAACACTACTACCACAAATTTTTCGATATATGCAAGAGATTCATAATGAATATGGCGTATCAAATATATTATTGATAAGTTTGTTAAACATTAAAACCTTAATATAATGGTAAATTGTTTATAATTTGTTGGTCATATCTTAAATTTACTTCACAGGATGCACTAAAATTGCTTTAAACACAAGTGCAAATTACTAGGGCAGCTCTTAATATTATTTTCTCATCTTTCACACCAACAAAAGTTTGCACAATTTGTAAATCTTTAGGATTAAAAAACAAAAAGTTTGCTGATGGGAAAAAAACTAGACAGAATTCAAAGCGTCTACCGTTAACTTCATTTAAGGACTGTGAACATGCCATTACTACTTACTATCATCCGATACATAGCCAACATTTTCTACATAATGGTGATTGCCACATCTCATTCATTTTAATGAATGTTTTCCCATTTACAAAGCTACATTGTTCTAGTGTTGTCCTCGTACTTACAGTTTTCTCACACTTTTGTCATATTTCTATGTATTTTCATAATATAGATATGATATAAAATTTGTTGAAATTATTGATAAAATGGAAAAGAAATTCAGATTAAAAAAAAATTAATTGTGAATTGAAAACATGTTAATTAAATTGTATAATAGTTATCTTCCTAAGCATGGCAATATAGATGCTAGTGTTCTTCTGTAGGCAAAAATTAGTGCATGTTTGGTAAGTGATTATAAGTTGTTAGTCCTATAGAATACGTGGATAAGAATTGAGTAGTAGTTATGGTCCAAACATGTAATTAATCATGGTCAATAACAGGGAAAAAAGGAAAATGCCGAGGCAATTCAAGTTCTAGTTTGAAAACTTACAGCCTGTTCGAGCCCCATTTTTGCTCAAAATGCATTTTGGAATAGTATTTTGATGGAGAATGTGCAGTTAAAAAATAAGGAAAAGTTTTAGGTATGCATGTAATATTATTTCATTGAAGAAAAAAATGTATTTTGGAAATAGTGATGACCAAACAATGGCTTACTAAAGTATATAAAATATTTCCATCTAATTGTATGCTATAGACTGCAATAAATTGCACTTGCACGATGTCTGAAATTTCACAATCAATTGGTGCAATGCTACATCCAACAAAATTGTGTATGATAAAATGGTTTATGAAAACAAACAACGTTTTGCTTTATAGTGATTTTCTTTTTACCATAATGGAGTCAAGTTTGAGAATCCAGGCCATGGCTTAATGAGAGAGAACTTCATAACCGAAACGGGTGTTTTTAGAAACTGAAAATTCAAAATGCTGAGTGTTGTTTTGATGGAAGCAAGATCACTGAGCTGCCAAAGGGTTCTCGACCTGCATGCGATGAAGACTTTTGGGTCTGGATAGTACAGGAAGCAGCGCTTGAAAGTATTTAGAAGATGAGAGGGGACATTGTGGGGAGTGTTTGTTGGTCTTCTTTGAATAACAATCAAGGTAGTGTTGATGTAGATATCGGATGTGCACTGAGGTGGTATATGGTGGACTCAAGTGAGTAGAGTAGAGGTGGCTTGATGAGGGGTTGAAGGGTGGTGTGATTTGGGAAGGGATAGAGTGGAGGTGGAGTTCTGCAGCTCCTGGCAGAAATGGTGGAAGAGGGTGATGTTGACAAGACACCCAGGTAGTGGCGCAAAGTGGTGGCCGCAGTAGGGTGGTTGCAGGCATTCTCTGGGGGGATGAACTTTATTACTACGCGGCCCTGTAAGAGGATTTGATAGCAAAATGGGGGTAGGAGTTGGACTAGGTATTGAGGTTGCTCTTTTTTTCATAAGGGGTAAGGGTGGGACTATCGACATTTTGTTTTTTTACAGTGATTCAGTTAGATGTGGCATTCCACTAAGGGTTTGTACTTTGTACTCAAGAGGATTGACAGTTAGATATAGTAACTAATGGTGTAGAGTAACCAAATCGGAATAAAATGGGACTTTGGTATTTATTGGGGACAAATTAAAGTTGTGTGACTAACTTCAAATTTCGCCAAAACTGCAGTCAGCCATAAGCTCTTTTGAAACCATGAAAATATATAGACTACAATTCTTCCAACAGTAAGACCATTAATTGTCTATAAATAAGTGTCACAATAAAAAACAGTAAATGAAGTCATTTTACTCGGAAATCTGAAGAGAATGCCAAAAAAATCCCCCAAGTCTTCCATGATGATAGGACACGATATAAATTTTTATTTTTGTGCATTTTTTTAACTATTCTAAGATCGTATTGCAGAATATTAGCAAATGCTAGAGAAATTTTTAGTAAATGTGGTGTCGACTTGGCATCATTGACTTCATGAATTCTTCTATAATAACTTCTTGAAGAGAGCCAGGGATTTCAAAAAGGACATCCCCAATACGATTTTCTTTATATCCCAATTAGTCAAGTGCTTTTGTTCTCTTTGAGATAACTTATATACTTTTCCAACCACCTTTTGAAAGGAAACAAAAACTATCAAGATCTAAAGAAGTGATCATATTTTATCCCAGCTGATCCATGTTGAAGGTCTCAACTAACCACCATGTTGATTACAATATCGATAAGCTTGACTCAACACTGTCAAAATTACAGCTTTTCTTTTTCATCTATATTTTAATAAATGATTAGATTTCAACTAAACCATTAAAATCTAAAAGATACCTGAGTATACCTTCATCTCATTCATAGAGAGTTTATCTAAATTTTTGAATTGCATTTTCATGATTTCAAATTATGAGATAACCATAATTTTGCCAAATATTTTAACATTTCCAGAAGATTAAAAGGACAATAAGTTGACGAAGCAACACGGTGTATCCAAGAAAACTCATCAACTAATCTTGTTATGATTGATCAATGAGAATAGAAAATGATCAAATCAGCTGAATTTCCCATACCTGGCTCTGATAGTTCCAAATGCAAACAGTCCCTGAATACATACTTGCCAATATCCTGCAAAAGGAAAATAAATGATCTCACCATGGGAATTTTTAAACATTTAACTTTGAAAAAAGACACTAGCATCCACAATCATTCTCCTACATCTAGTAGGTCTGCCTCCACCTCAGAAACACGCACCAAGCGAGAAATGGAAAGTACAGAACCCAGCTTAAACGGTGTAAACAGAACTAATAAATACCCAACGAACTGAGTTTTGCAGCATTAACTCCAGCACCGTAAAATTTGCAGCTTGTTATCACTCAAAAACAGAACGTAGAAGGCAGGTTAAAAAATTTGTGTGCTTTTACCACTCATAAGGATAACATTGTAAAAATTCAGGTTAAATAATATACTTTGAATACCACAATGACTACAAAGCAATATATAAATCTTTTAACTTTCTAAGACACTAATCATTTCTATTGACAATAATAAGCGCAAATAGGAAATACCAAAGAAACATGAAAAATATTATTTGGTTACATGGAAAAACATATTTACCATGGCTCTGTCGGATGTAGATCCACGGATTTTACTCTTTCTGATCGTTGCGCAAGTTTTCTCTGAATAAAATGATTCCATGTCAGAATCCAACATCCTTTTTATAAGGAGCACCCAACATTCTATACTTAAAAAGTTCCAAAGTAAATAGTTTCAGTACCTTGATTTCTAATCTTAGCGGCTGCATCACACCAATAGTAGAATTCAAAACAAAAACAGTGGATAAATTTGAGTTAGTAAATAATAACAGAAGCTCCAGATCGCAAAAAAGTGAATCAACAATAAATAAAAATCTGAGACTCGAACTGAAATAATGGAATATCCATTTTCTTACGAAATTGTGAAAAATACTATCCTCGAAACGCGATTGATTAAAATGCGAATCAGATCCCAACCAGATCTAACATATAAACAAAACTCCAAATCAATTAAACTCACCATTTTCACAGATTTTCAGCCCGGGAGTGAGATCGAAGATTAAATGAGTCGTCAAACACTCACTCAGATACTGAAATCAAGAGAGAAAGTGTGAATTTAGTATAAATTGTGCGTGGAAAGAGAGGTTTTGCTCATATAATAGCGAGACCTCCTGTCTGTTTGTAGCGAGACCGTATAACTGTAAGAAGGGGATGAATTTTTTATTTTATTATAAATTTATGTAGAGAGAAAGGTTTTGCTCTTTTATAGCGGATGACGCTTCGGAGAGAAGCAAAAATGGCGATGTCATCTGATGTGGTTCTAGCCGTTGATCAATCTCAAATATTAACTTGACGGTCTAGATCAATGTGGAATATTTTTGGTCAAATTAAAATAGGAAATTGCTTAAGGATGACGAATTTTTCCTGACAAGTCAAAAGTTGGGCCTCATGTGAATTTTATTTGTATCCTTCGAACTCAATACCCCCCTTCCAAGGGGAAGTTACGTTGAATGTCAGTACCAAATAAGCAGTTGGAAATTTCATAATTAAGAGTTTAGCCTCTATTTGGTACACATTAAAATTTTTATTTTTATTTTTCTACTCATTTTCAACCACACGTTCTTCAATAAAATAATATTTTCCATCGCATCAATAATTTTTCCTTCTTTTTCAACCACACATTGTCCATCAATCTACTATTCAAAAATATATTCTTCCAAAATAATGTGGTTCAAACACACTCAAAGATACAAAAAAAAAAAAAAAATAGTTCTAGTAACCATCGTTGGCTTACTAATTTTGAACTTACTATTTAACTACTTTTCAACCCAAAAGCTATGTTTCAAATTTACCATTAATGTCTCGATATGTGTACCAAGAATCTACATGGATGAGTATAGAAAATAGTTGGAAAATAATCCAGAAGATGTGATGATAACATGAGAATTAAAAATTATTATTAGACTCAATTCAAGCAAACATCTTTTATTCATTTAGATTCTTCGTTAATGGTTTTTCAATACAAAGGTGCATTGCGATGAAATCAAACTAATTCCAAATGGAAAAAAAACATCCAAAAATGAAAAATTTCTTGCTCCTTCACTGGATTCAAGTACAAAATAAGTATGTAAAAAATAAATAAATAAAAAATAGAATTTTGAGAATAAATAAAGCTTAAAGTATGTTTAGAATTCATAATTTTTTTTTTTCACTGTATCTGTGAATTATTACTAAATTTTAATTTCCATATTTCTTTTAATTATATTCATTGGTACCAAGTAAAAAATAATAATAATATTAAAATAAATATCAGCCAAAATCAAACTATTCCTTCTGCATACACGGGCAAGTGATTGGTCAACTGGATTTCTTTGCATCTAAACTTGACATCTACAATGGATTAATGCTATTTATCTTATGATCACATGTAACGTGGCATTAAATGATAATATTAATAAACTAAGCTCATGTTTGAGCCACATAATTCTCATTCTCATTCTTCTACTTATTTTCAACCACACATTCTTCAATAAAATAATATTTTCCATCACATCAATAACTTTTCTTTCTTTTTCTACGACACATTCTCTATCAATTTACTATTCTAAAATACATTCTTCCAAAATAATGTGGCTCAAACACACCTTAAATTTCAAATTGATACATTAAATAATGATAGAATAAATAGCATTATTATTTGCATTATTGCATTATTGCGTGTTGAAATATATAATTGTTAAAATTACTTTAGAGTCTAGCAAGAAATGGCTTAAGATCTCCATAAGCATTTGACAGTTTGAATTATCACATCTCTAAAACCTAAAACTTCATTCCGCAGTCAAGAGAAATTCAAATATAAACAAACACAGAATTGATTTGAAATATAAAATAGATCAAATTACAAACATTACTGATCATAGACTAGCTTTTGTAATATGGGAGAATGGTGTAAACAGTGTGCAGTATTGTTACAATCAAGGCAAAACTAATAATTTGCCAGTATTTTGTCCAAAGTGGGGGAGAATAATCGCTAGTTTGAAGTTTTATGTGGCGAAGGTTTGATTATAGCTTTTCTCGGGAGCCAGTCTTCTTAAGAGTACTGGCAACTTGAGTTTGTGTTTAAGACAATTTGCTTGAACGATACCTTTGGAGCCAAAGAGTTTGGCATCATCAGGGGTACGTATCAGCTCGCTCATAAACAACAAATAGGAGCTAACCTCCTGTTTGCTTTTGTCAAGTTTTTGACTGATTTCATAGAGTCTGAGATGTTGAAACATTAACTCTGTATCATCTCCGACCAAAAAAGGAGGCAAGTAAAGAATCGGATATGCCTTGCAACGCCACATATTATTTGAGAAACTGATTCCTCTGCTTCCATAACCACGCCTTAGAGTCCTGAAATGTATACCAACTTTTCTCAATTCTGTGGCTGATGAAGATATTTTATCATCAATGACAACATCCTGTAAATTGCTTAGCTTGTGCTGACCTTCCAAGTCCTTCTGTTCTTCTTCTTCTTCCTCCTCTTCTCCTTCACATTTTGGCCCGAGTATCAGCAACTGCAGGCCATGGAGCAAATCAGAAGGCTGCTGCTTTTGGAGCCAATTAACTCTTGATGCAAATACCTTATTAGAAAGCCTTTGCAGTATTGGTTTAGTGGGGTGAGTTTCTTGTGCAGGCAACAATAACAATTCATACAAAGCTCTCCTGCACAGATCTGATCGTAGCTCCCATTTCCCCTTTCCTATGACATTCCTGAAGTAGCTTTGCTTCATTAATTCCTTGAGCACTATGAGCGGAATTTGGTTTCCAACGAAGAACATGGCCTCAATCCATTCTTTAATATCCTTGTACTTGTTATTTTCCTTTTGACCAAATATGATATGGCCAGGAGGATAGTCAAGTTGCTTGGCACCTCCAAGAACATACAACACAAGTTGTAGGAATAAACAACCATCTTTAATCATCATCCATCTAAACTCAGGTTCCGACAAATGATTCACCACGCCGTCATCATAAGTAGCTTTTGCCTCTTTTTCTATCTTCCTCATTGCTGACAAGTAAATTTCGATGGTCACCGCTGCCCTGGTGGAGGATTTTTTCAGTAAATGCTGCCAAGCCTCCTCCTTAAAACTCAAGTCCGAGGACTCTTCGTTGCAGTAAAGTGGACCAAATCTCGGGTGAGATTCTTTTAGTTTTAGGATCTCTTCGTCACTAGTTCCTCTTAATTTACATATCCTGCGGCGTGGCGATTTTTTGTCAATCAGAGGAGTTGCACAAGTCTCTCTTGGTTCGTTCTCCATACCAGATCCACGAATTTTAGCCCCAAACTTCAACCCCATCTGATGAGTGTAATCTTTCCATTCCGTAATAGGTGACAGTTCCATCTTCTCTTTATGCCAATGAAGAGCCTTTCCTTCCATATGAATTGATGCCAATTTAACTTTTACATCATCTGGGGTTTTATACAAATCAAAGAATGTATTGCATTTGTAAACCCAATCATCAAAACCGTCACCAGAAAACTTGGGGAATTCAATTGTGGGCAATCCTGTAGTGCAATAACTAGATGGGTTATTTCTTTGAATTGACTCTTCAATCTTTGCACTTATAGGAGAAGTAACACGATTGCTTGAGTCTTCTAGTGATTTGTTTTGACCATAAAGAAACTCTGCCATTGTCTTCTCTTGTTTTTCTGAAACTTCCTCGGGAGACTTCACTGTTTCCTCAAGCCCTTTGATATCTTTTAGATGTATACCTTCCTCTAAGGATTATTATGACAATGAATGAAGAAAAATGTTTGAGATATAGAAACTGAAGAGACTTCAGAAGGAAATGTCTTAAATTTACAATCTAATTAATGATGCGATTACCAATTAGGCCTTTGTAATTATTAGAAGTGGAAATTAGGCTGGTTACTTTGTTTATTTTTCTAATTCTAGTGTTCACATTTTTTCACTTTTAAGAATACGGTTCATTATCCCAAAACCTCTCTCATACCTAATCAAGATTCAAAATGGGTTGTACTACATTTATATCATAACTATAAATATTTGCTTAAATGTAATTTTTTAAATTTATTTTTTACAATATTCTACCAGAAGAAAATTTTATTATTCTTATTAAAAAAGAAACAATCTAGTCAATATCATGGAAAAATATTGTAGCATTGTTTGAAAATGAATACTCCATCTGTCCCATTTATATAGACTAATTTTATTTTGAAAAACAAATTAAGAAATCTTATTTAATGTTATTGAAAAAATATTTTTTGTCAAAAACTTACCTAATTTACCCTTATTTAATTTTCAACAACTAATAGTAAAGAAATTGAATGTGTGTATGTATTTGGATGATTTCAAAAAATATATATCTTTATATTTGTACAACTTCAAGATTAAGTGTGAAAAATTGATTATAAGTCGGCAAATTAAATAATGGTATATTAGTGAACGAACAAAACAAATTATTCTATAAGTTGAAGGTGGAGACTGACTTTGGCTATTTCCCACGGCCACGGTAAAGCATTAGACTTTTTCACATTTGGAGGTTCGGTTTTGCTATATTTAGGCCCCGTTTGGCCCCCATTATTCTCCATTAAATTATAATTCATTTTTCTCTCTTTTTATCAACCACACATTCTCCAATAAAATAATATTATACGTAAATCCAAAAATATTTCTTTTTTTTTATCACACATTCTCCAGAAAATTACTATTCTTCTCATTATAATTTGAAATAATGGGAGCCAAACGGTAGCTTAGTTTAGGTATGAAACTTGTTACTTCTAACTACAAAAAAATTAAATAAATAAGAAGACTCGCAGTCACCAGGAAATAAAAATAATTGGCATCCATATGGACATCATATTTCAGTGAAGACTTTTTACACAAATTTTGATTCTATCTCCAAGGGAGTGTGTGGGAGAATATTACTTAATTAAAATATATATTTATGCATTTAGATTTTTATGATATTATATCGTGGAGACCAAGTCTTTGATGGAAGACTAGTGAGCGCATGTGCAAGGCACGTACCGCAGTATAGTTGACTACGTAATAGTGTTGA
>CAIGRT010106523.1:0-10780 GCA_903798405.1 Fraxinus platypoda | reverse complement strand
AAAAAAATCCCTCTTCTTTTTTACATTCATGGAGGAGGTTTTATTCTATCCACACCGTCATTTCCTATTTATCATAACTATCTGAATGCGCTTGTGGCTGAATCTCAAGTTATTGCCGTTTCGGTTCATTACAGAAGACCTCCTGAACACCCTCTTCCGATTGCGTATGAAGATTCATGGGCTGCACTTCAATGGGTGATTTCGCATTCCAAAGGCGATGGCCCCGAGGAATGGTTGAACAACTATGCAGATTTTGGACGTATATTTTTGTCCGGCGAGAGCGCCGGCGCTAATATAGTCCACAATTTGGCAATTGGAATTGGGAATTCTCAATTAGATTTAGGGCTAAATATGAACATTCTTGGTGTTGCAGTGGTTCATCCATACTTTTGGGGGTCGGATCCAATCGGGTCGGAGGCAGTGGATCTGGATATGAAGGCATTAGTGGACCGATTGTGGCCGTTTGTGTGTCCATCGAATCCAGATAACGATGATCCACGGATCAACCCGTTGGCAGAGGGTGGGCCGGGCTTGACGGGTTTGGGTTGTAGGCGGGTTCTTGTCTGTGTGGCTGAGAAGGATATATTGAAGGATAGAGGTTGGTGTTATTTTCAGGCATTGGGTCGGAGCGGGTGGATGGGTGTGGTTGAGATCCATGAAACAGATGGAGAGGATCATGCTTTTCATTTACATGATTTGCAATGTGAGAAGGCCAAAGAATTGATTTCAAGAATCGCTGCCTTTTTCAATAGAGATATGCCTCCAATGCTTCGTTAAAATTTGAGTATTTCATATTTCTATTATAGATAAAAAGAGAAGGAGAGATTTCCCGTTTCATGTCGATGTTGTGGATATGCTATTTGTATTGAATATCATTTATTTGATTATGATATGATAATTTTTCGGACGTGCTTTCCATTTCCATTTCCATTTATTCTTTCTTTTTACTTCATCAATAGAAATAGACAAGTGATGACCTTTTCCAAACCAATAATTGTATCACACCTTACAATCTTTTTATTTTTATTCTTATTTTTTGTGAAAAGAAAATAGTTAAAAATTCGAGTTTTGCTACACGAAATGTTTGACACAGTGGATGACACCCCACTCACACATGAGGGAGTTCGACATTATTTAATTCAAGTTGGAACCCACATGCGATGTGAGAGGTCGGTCAACCCCTATGTCAAGCATTATGCTCATTTAGCTTAATTCTAAAAATTCACAGCTTAGTCAATTAAAGGGTTGTTTGACAAAATTTTCGATTAAACATTTAGAGTCTGTTTGATTGGTAAATGTGAAAAGACCTTTCAATTTCATGTAAGTTAGAAAATAAAAACCTAATTACCTCATAAGAATTTATTTTTCATGAAATTGGCAAAAAAAAAGTTTAAAGTGGTTGTACCTTGGAATTCGAACTTCATTTCCAGTTTCGTATCAAACAACCAAAGTAGAAATTGAATTTCTCGAATGTGACATTTTCCATGAAATTTAAACGAATCAAACAAAGCGTTAATAAATTTTGATAAAATTTGTGAATTCGATGAAATGTGTTGTCAAAATTAAAGGTTGACTTTATTAACATCTTTTAAAACTATATTCATCAAACAATCATCAAGTAGCTGAATCACGCGGAGAAACAGTGATGTTAACGTGCTCCCAATAATTGAATAATTAATCATGTCATTTAAAAAGTATTTAATTAAAAGATTTTACAATATCTTTATCAATTATATAGTGCAATTATTAAGCTAGTGTTTGCCTTTCATTAATTTTTTACTATTTTTTCTTTCTTAATTTTGACTACACATTTTTCGAATAAAATAATATTACACATAAATCTAAAATTTTTTCATAATTTTTCAACCACATATTTTCCCATTAATCATTATTCCAAAATTTATAATTTCTTTAAAATTGGGGCCAAACAACCTCTAAATTAGTTTTCAGTTATAGAATTTTCGTCTTGTGACATGTTAACGAACTAAATTGTCATATCCTTCTACCGAATCGACGAACATGTCAATAATTCATACCGTGCTATAATTTCAAGAAGATTTGCTTATGAACGAATCAAAGGAATAATAATAAATGAATTTGATGGGCTGTATTCACTGATTTTTTAATATTTCATTCTATAACCAACCAAATAATTCTTGGAATATATTTGGTAAAGAAATTAAAATAGTATGTATAATATTGGGGGATTTTCATTGACTTATTCTATAATTTATGCTATTTATTCTAACGGTGGAATAATCATGTGATGTGGCATGATAAGACTAATTAATCGGCCTCATTATTTCATTGCACATCACCTATCATACAAAACCGCGATATCACATGTGGAAATAAGCAACATTATTCTTTATACGAGTGTTAAAACTCTTATGATTGCCCAATGAATTCGATTTCTTTTTTTGTCAATCAACATTCAAATAAGAATAATGGAATAAATTTCAACCGGAATCAACAAGTCGGGGGTCCTCCTGTAATTGGAACCTCCATTAATACAAGAATCTTTAGATAGAATGGGAATACAACTCAGCACATTTTTAGTGAGCCATTTCAATGTCGTGCTAGTAATGTAAGCGCGGCTAGGCAGATGTCGATTATGTCATAATAGTATTGGTGTTAAATACGTGGCAATTAAGAGACATTAATTGATAAGTAATCTCAAATGGTACCCATATCCACATTTGACCTATTAATTAATGCCATATATAGAATTTCTCTTATTCTATGGTCCAAATTCATGGCTCCAACTCTTGCATTGACCTTGAGCTTCAGCCTATATTTTTCATGATTTGCCTCTTTGTCTATTCTCTACTTCAGTTTCAACCTTGCAAACAGTTCTCAGTTTTAGCCAAGAGACTCTCTCACAGATGGATTCAAGCAGTGGTCAGGTCATTCATGATGTTCCACCTTTCCTAAGGGTGTACAATGATGGAACCATAGAGAGACTCCTAGGAACGGAAATTGCACCAGCAACCTTTGATCATCAAACTGGAGTGTCCTCCAAAGACATAGTTGTCATACCCGATACCGGCATCTCTGTCCGGATTTATCGACCCACTCTCACAACCAACCACCAAAGACTTCCTCTGGTGGTCTACTTTCATGGTGGAGCATTTTTCATATCTTCAGTATCTGATCCCTTGTACCATAGCGTGTTAAACATATTAGCCTCCGAGGCTAAGGTTGTCATTGTCTCAGTCGACTACAGAAGAGCCCCCGAACACCCTCTTCCGACCGCCTATGAGGACTCATGGGCTGTCCTTCAATGGTTGGCTTCCCACAATTCAGGAGGTGGAACTGAGAATTGGCTGAAGGAAAATGTTGACTTTGGCAGGGTGTTTTTGGCAGGAGATAGTGCTGGTGCAAATATATCACACCACATGGCAATCCGGGTTGGGTGCTCGGTCGAGTCTCTATCAGGGATCAAGATTGATGGAATTCTTATGATACAACCATACTTCTGGGGTGAAGAACAAATCGGGGCTGAGGCACACGATCCAATACGCAAAGGTATGGTGGACAAGTGGTGGCAATTTGTTTGCCCTTCAGATAAAGGCAACAATGATCCCTGGATCAACCCGTTTGTTAATGGAGCTCCAAATCTTGCTGGATTAGCATGTGAGAGGATTCTTGTGTGTACAGCTGAAAATGATATCTTGAGGGATAGAGGGAGATTGTATTACCAGTCACTTGTGAAGAGCCAATGGCAAGGTCAAGCTGAGGCTTTTGAGACAGAAGCAGAGGACCATGTCTTTCACATCATCAATCCAACCTGTGAAAAAGCTATCAAACTGATCAAGCGCTGTGCTGAATTCATAAACCATAAATGAATGAATGTCAGTTGATTCTTGAGTTTATTTTCAGATTATCATTTGTACCAATTTCAAAAACTACACTGTGCAGGCATCCACCAGTTGTGTCAGCACATAATAATGTTATTATCAAGCATATTCTACATCACTCATTCCTTTGGCTGTTGTTATTTTACAGGTTTAAGTTCCCTCATAAAACGATCAAAATATATATCCTACATGGGTAGCTACAATTATTGTAATGTAACATAAGTTCACGGTAACACAAGTTTTGTTGCCACAAATTTTCACCAGCATATAAATCCATTTTTACCGGTGGTTGTTTCATTACAAGAACTACCAAAGCAACTAGATCCTTAACACGGATCAAAATAACTTTAGTTTACCCCTTCCTCTTTTGACGGGCCTGCATTTAATTTTTGTAAAAGAGCTTCTTTAAAAACTACTTTAGGCTCGCTTCCTCTAAAAGCTCTTCCAACCAGATAAACACGTTTAGAAAATTATCCGAATAAGTCTAAAAGTGGCTTCTTAATTTCAGAAGCCACTTTTGACTTTTTAAATTCCCTACCAAACTGGCCTTTGATGAACTAAAATATTTTAGGACGGCAGTATGACAATGATTGACAGTTGGAGCATCATGAGAATGACTAGTCAATTGCTAAATGCCTTGATTAAAGACAAATGTTGTGTCCCCTCTTTTGGACCTTACCAAAGGCTGCATGAATGGGAGAAACCAAATAATTTGAGCATAGACAGGAGCCTTGTGTCCTCGAATTAGGATTCTATAGAGACAAATATCAGGATGATATAACATGGAAAAACAAGAGATCATGTCAAAGATAGTTGCTTACTCAGAGTACATAAGAAGACACTTGTTCACATCAAGAGAAAACAAACCAACCGGTCAACATTTTACTTTAACTACCACAAGAAACATAATGCCGACTCTAGAGGACAACAGTGTCCAACAGAGTTCCCAATGTCTGAATAATGTTTGAAGACATCAAGTTTGAGACATGCTCCTTGAGATGCTTCTTTGCGTCTCGCCTTCCCACATTAGCAATAGCTATCTTTTCTGGCGGCAACTCATCTTCCTCCTGAACTACATTAGCAATAGCTATCTTCTGGCGGCAACTCATCTTCCCACATTAGCAATAGATATCCCAGACTGGATGTTGTCCGTCGTGGCTCTTGGCCAAGCATCATGGTTTGGGGGTTAATCAGTCTGAAGGCAACAATCACCACCTTTCCTTTAACACACTGAATGGAATCCACCACCACTGCAACTGCTCTTTTATTCAAAGCTTCAAAACTCTACATCATACAATAGGAAATGGCAACTGAGGATGCTAAAGATACACAGAACTAAATAAAAATTGACTGAACAGTAAACAATTGACAGTGGAAAAATTAAGTAACAAACTTTTCAACTGTCTGTGTATGCCATAAATTCATTTCTCCAGCCAAACTAAGTAGTGTCAACAAAAGTGCGAGGATAAAACCCCCAATATTTACTTTTTCCAACAACTTACCCTACCTTGTGCCTACTGGCCAATATCAAATGCCGCTCCAGCCCCCAACCAAAAGAGAAGACAATAATATATGGTAAAATAAAAAAAAATATGTCCATCAGAAGCAGATGGTTTCTTGGAATAGCTAGCTACTTAAGCACAAGGTTATAAAATTAAAATTTGGTTGATAATTGAATTATTTTTTTTTCCCAAAATCTCTGTCTCCTCTTATTAGTTTACCTCATGATTTTAGACAAGCTCGAAATTCAGGACTAACAGAGCAAAGCTAAAATAGATAGCAACAAGACAAATCTTTGAATGTGTAATTACATATTACCTACATTTTGCAGGATCACACGTTTCTTTTCTGGTTTAATAGAATCATAGAATTATTGATAATCAATCCCACAGTACGATATTGCCAATCCCAAAAAAAATGATAAAAGGTAAATAAGCAGGTTCAGTAAAATTTGTGGAATATTTTTTCAAGAAAAGCAGACATGAGATAAAAAATCTAGTGTTTCACTACGATTTTGAATAGAGGTCCCGAATTCGAGTTATATCACTGAAGATCTAAAAAATACCAAGTGCAAGAACAGGTAAATATTGATTGAATATTCAACGATACAGAAAGTAACAACGCAAGTTGGAGCAGTGCAGATTTAATGATGACGGAGTACCAACCTGCTGAGTATTGATGTCAACGCCAGAATGCCAACAGCCAAAACCTGGATGTGAATGATACCAACCAACCACCATCTCGGGTCTGCAACCAACNCAACCAACCACCATCTCGGGTCTGCAACCAACAGCAAACAAAACTTGCTGAATTTAAGTAATGTAAGAGAAGAAAGGACATGACATAGTAACAGTAATAACAAAAATCAGTATCAGTATCAAGATATTCTACTAGAAATTCAGTTAATTGAAAGTAAGGGTAGATAATATAGCAATTCCTAGACCCTGTAAGAAACTTTTAAGTCAGGTGTTCATGCTATTTTACAATTGCACATTCTTGAAAAACATTTTTATCATCAATTTACGCAAAACGAAATCTCAATTGAGCTAATAAACTTTAATTTATCTCAACTAAGTTGCTAAATTTCAATTTCATTTCAATTGAGCCACTGAATTTCATTTGGTTTTCAAAATTTACAACTTCATCATCTATGTATTTCCCAAATTTAGGGATGGCCACGGGAGGGACTCACATTATCATTCTAGGCTTGTTAAGAATGTTCGAGCGTCGGGACACAGAGTGTACCGGATTTAAAAAATCTCCATTTATTATCTCATTTAATTAATTAATTAATTCATATAATATTATCTATTTTATAAACAATTTAAATTGAAAATGTAAAATGTAAAAATAAAATAAAAAGTTTTTAGATGAGATTAGGCAATTCAGGACAAGATCATGTTCCTTATCCCGCCTTGTTTACCATTCGAGCGGGTCAAGGTGAGAAATTTCATCATCTATATTCCATGGTTTTCAGGGAAAATTGTAGCGACGGTCCCTAACTTTTTCTATTTTTATAAACTTTATCCTAACCTTCATTTTGAATCAACAAAGGTCCCCAATCTTTCATAAATATGCAGTTGAGACCCAGCTGGACGGAACCACCTACTTTTCCGTTAGTTGACAAAAAATGGAAAAATTAAATATTTTGACCAAATTAATTTAAAAAAAAAAAAAAATGCCCCGCCCTCGCCCCCAAATCTTTCCTGATTTTGCAATTGCTTCTACTGGAGTTGGAATTGACCATAGATTTGAAGGATCTGAGACAGATAAGGAGATTTAGCCTAATAGTACTATTAGTTTGGTGGATGTCCTCTAAGTTTGTGGTAGAAGTATTTGGGGTTGTGGACTGAAGGTGAGAGGTAGACGTGTAGCAGTAGTGATTCTTTTCCCAGATCTCGCTTGTTGCTGCAGTTGGAGGTGGCTCTCATCTCCAAATTTGAAATGCATTCAGCCTCCTTGTCGGCTTGGTGATGGTGTGGTGGTTTCGCCACCTGCACTTATTTAAGTTTCAATTTCTCCAAATTCGTTGAGACGAGGTGGTGGTGGTGAGGTTGTAGGTTGAGATGGATCTGTTTTTCCAAATCAAACGGTTCGATTTTGATTTTGATTTTTCATTTGGGTTCCATTTGGCAATGGAAAATATGGCAACGAACGTTATGATGGCTGTGGATTTGGTGGCGACGGTGTGCGATGGTGGGTAGAGTGATTGAATGGGATGGGGTAAGAGTGGTAGACGATGATGATTTTTTATTTAATTATTTTAGTTATTTTTATATGAAAATATATATAGTTACAATTTTACCTTTAGAAAAATAATTAATAATGTGGTCAAAATCATTTTTTTAGTCAACTAGTGGAAAAGTGGACAGTTTCCGTTCATATGGATCCCAATTGTATATTTATGAAACGTTAGGGACCTTCGCGGCTTCGCCAACATAAAATAAAGGTTAAACTAACTGTTTCCATCCATTTGGACTTCAGCCAGGGGCGGAGCCACCTTAGGTCCAGTGCAGGCAAATGCCTGCACTGAACTTCAGGCCCCCAGAAATTCTAAGTAAGAATATATAGAATAAAGAGAGATGAAGGTAAGAGGGATGGGAACTTTAAATGCTACAAGAAAAATTAGTGGGATCTCTGAGAAATGAGTGGAGCTGCTCCACCAACTTAGGCAAATTATTCCACACTGAACACAGTCGCCATCTTCTGTTTTTGGCGATTGCTTGTGTGAATTTTCATTTGACGAAATATTTGGTTCAAATACCATGGTTTTTGCAAACAAAAATTGTCTATTAATTCTTGAGATAGTTCGAGGTTGAGGTTTCAAGATATTGCTTTATGTGGTCTTTTGCGATTTACCCTCCATTCTTTTAAAGCACATACCTTCTTGTGTAGGTGGGTATTCCAGTAGACACTAGTTTTTCACATTATTAAAAGAAGAGTCTTTACGAAATCATGATTCTTGATGGGTTTTGAGGCTGTGAATTCTCAATTTCTTCGGATTTTGGGATTTTTGAATCAAATCCCACTTTTAAGAACACATTTCTACAGAACAAACAGAAAGAATTTAAAATTTAAAAACAACTCAAATGTTCAAGAAGATAAGCAGAAAATGAGATTTTTTTTGTTTGCGAAAACATGGAAATGTACGTGGCATTGCAAGATTGGTAGAACTTCTTCTTCTAGTCTTGAAGCCATTGAGAGAAGGAGAAATGGTGCGGTGGGTTTTGGAATAAATGAAGGATATGAATGCAAGATTAGAATAAAGTTTGTTTTATGACTTCATAGGAATACTGTTATTGTTTTATCTGAGTTTTGGGTTTGTAGATTAGTTAAGAACAAATTGAATGCATATTGCATACAATAATTTAAGGGCTCAAATTTAAAGTTCTAGAAAATTCCTAGCTCCGCCCCTGACTTCAGCTGCGACATTTTGAAAGATTCGGTATCGTATGTGATACAAATGAAATGTTTGGGTCAAGTCTACATAAAAGTGAAATGTTCGGTACTGTGACTACAATTTTTCCTTTTTTTTTTTTATTCAAGCTCAATTCTCTATTTTGATCTACGAATTTGCTTGTCTTTGTGTTATTGTGAATTGATCTACAGTCAACAACATTTAACGTTGAAGAGAGTTCTCCCTTCGACCTAATAAGTTGGAGTTGGAAGTCTTAGCCCCAAACTAAAAGACCCTTATGATATAAAATAAGTGAAATGCTCATTGCACGCCCCTATGAAATCTTGCCTCATCTACATTCTGGCATCATCCAGGTGATAAACCTGAGTGTGCATGTAGCATTTCTTAAAAAATAAATGGAGTTGGAGAAACTTGGGACCTATATGCTACAGGACTAGCATGTCAGGAAGTTAGCTCATCCGTGAAATATTGAGCATTTACGTAAATGTTATTAGTCAACATCCTAATATTGAACTCGAGCTATAGGCACGAGAATTAAGCTATTTGTATAATTTCATTTTCACCTTAGTTGACAACCCGATGATGTGGATGTGTTATAATTGTTAAATTAAAATGGTTGTACTACATGTACATAACAATTTACATAATAGTTTACCAACAAATGATGTGACGAGATTTAATTCGATCAAAATCTCATCGATCAAATAACTTCACCACTTACTTTTTTGACACATCATCATTATGTAAAATATTATATAAGTAGTTACCTACCATTAGTATTTTCCTAAATTAAATGTGTGAGATATGAAAAATGATGTGATATTGTACCAATGTAAATTCGATTAGTGAGGATGTAAATCAAAATGTCCATGTAACAAGATTGCTGTGCACAAACGTGCTACCACTTGGAGCTTGAGATTAAGAATCATGCTATGTATGCAAACTAGAGTGACAAGCTTGATTTACAAACTATGTGTTGGCAACACCTAGATCAATAATTTCAAAATTAGTTTTTGAAATCAATTGATAAGTCAACACTTCATAAACAAACTTTATAAACAAATAGTGTGTTTGATGAATATTATTGACAAAAGAATGTATTTTAAATAGTGACATGATAAAAAAATTTGATAAAAAATAAGGAAAAATTATTAATGTTATGAAAAATATTTTATTGAAGAATGTATGGTTGAAATGAGTTTTGAAATAATGTATTTTGAAAGAATACGTGGAAAGCAGGGGCAAAGTTTGTAGATATGTGTCGTCTTTTATCCAATCTAATCATGGCAAACACCATTGTCATGACTTTTTGATAATGAGTCCTTGTTTGGTGTACATTTTTGCTTCAAGAATATATTTTTTGGTTGATGTGATGAAAAATATATAGTTGAAAAAGAAGAAAAAATTATTGATGTGATGAAAAATATTATTTTATTAAAAAATGTATAATTGAAAATGAGTAGAATAATGAGAATGAAAAAAATAACGTGACTCAAACGTGGCAGAATAAGAGTTTTGAAAAATCTGATTTGAATTTTTCTCTCATTTGGCAGCAATCCAGACACGACTGCCAGAAGTCGACAATCCACACACGACTCATCTCTATTTTGAAAAATCTGATTTGAATTTTTCTCTCATTTGGCAGCAATCCAGACACGACTGCCAGAAGTCGACAATCCACACACGACTCATCTCTATTTTAATACTGACTATATTAACCAATGTGATGTGAGGATGAGAGATCAGGTTATCCTTCAAATTCTTCACTTCCTGATTGAGTTTGTTCTCTGCATATGGCTTCAACCAACAACGAAATAGAATACGAATTCCTCCCATTTATTCGAGCCTATAAAAATGGCCATATAGAAAGACTCATGGGTACTGATTCCATTCCCGCCGGCACTGATCCGCAAACCGGTGTTTCATCTAAAGATGTAACGAATATAGTTCCCGAAACTGAAATTTATGTTAGAATTTTTCTTCCCAATCTCAGCAACAAAAG
>CAIGRT010106495.1:0-12498 GCA_903798405.1 Fraxinus platypoda | reverse complement strand
AATGGAACCATCTGCATGAAGTTTTGTTTTGAAGACCCACTTACAACCAATAGGTGTCTTGTTAGGAGGAAGGGGTGTAAGAAGCCAAGTATTATTTGTTTCAAGGGCTCGAATCTCAGATTGCATAGCATCACGCCAATGGGAATGCTTGACAACTTGAGAATATCGAGTAGGATCGGAGGATTGGGATAAGGCAGATAGAAAAGCAAAATGGTTAGGAGAAAATTTATGATATGAGACAAGGGATGAGCCGTATCGGAAGATGTGACGAGGACAGTGGATGGCAAAATGGATGAAGATGATGGCAGGGTAGGGCAAAGGTAGTCAGCTAGATGGGCGGGATGTTGGATTGTACGTCGAAGACGAGAGGGAAGAGATGAGAGCTCAAGGGCCGAAAGTGGAGAAGATGGTGCTGGCGGAAGGGAAGGAGAGGATGGTGCGGGTGGAATATGAGGATCAGAAACAGGGAGAGGTAGGACCAGGGATGATGGAGAAGATTGAGGTTGCAGCTTGAAAAGGAAAACATGTTCAAGAAAAGTGACGTCCCTAGATATGATAATCTGCTTGCTCTCTAAGTCAAAAACTCGGTATGCACTATGGGAAGGCGGATATCCGAGGAAAACACATGGACGAGCACGGGGTTGAAATTTATCACGATGGGCAGAATTGGTGTGAGCATAGCAGAGGCAACCGAACACACGTAAATGATCATAACGAGGTGCGGTGTGATAAAGGCGCTCAAAAGGGGAAATATCGTGGAGAGAGGACGAAGGTGTATAGTTGATGAGATATGCGGCTGTGAGAACACATTCACCCCAAAAAGTAAGAGGAAGGTGTGCCTGAAAACGGAGACACCGAGCCATATTTAAGATATGGCGATGTTTGCGCTCAGCAACACCATTCTGCTGTGGTGACTCCACGCAAGTGTGCTCATGGAGGGTGCCTTGCTAAAAAAAAAAATCCTGAGGAGAACGAGCAAGGAATTCTTGACCATTATCAGTGCGGATGTGGCGTATTTTGGAATTAAATTGGGTATGGACCATAGAGAAAAATGCACGGAGACAAGTCAAGGTTTCAGATTTGAAACGCATTAAGTATAACCATGTGACCCGACTATATTCATCTACTATGGTTAAAAAATAATAGGCACCGAAAGGGAGGCAGTGTGATAACCACCCCAAATGTCACAAAAAATGCGATCAAAAGGCATCAAACTTTTATTAGGAATTAGTTGAAAAGGCAACCGAGTATGTTTTCCACGAGTACAAATATCACAATGATCAATATTTGGAGGACGAGAAATAAAACGGAGAACATTATGTAAGGAGGGGTGACCCAAACATTGATGCCATGTGTAAAAGGAGATAGGACTGGATGCATGGAGAGACGTTGCTGGAGAGTGCCTGAAGTAGTACAATCCGTCACGCTCAACACCCATGCCAATCAGTATTTTCGTGGTTAGGTCATGAAAAGCACAGAAGGTGGGAAAAAATGACACGACACAATTAAGAGATTTCGTTAATTGACTGATAGATGACAAATTAAATTTGAAATCAGGAACCGATAAAACATTGGAGAGAAGTAAATTAGGAGATAAAGAAATATCACCTATAGAAGATATAGGGGCGCGGGCACCTGCAGGTAAAGAAACAAAAGGGGGGCAAGTAGTTGTTTTTAAATTGTTAAGGGGCGAGGATATAATATGGTGGGTTGCACCACTGTCTATGACCCAGGAGGACGAATTGGGGGGAAAAGTGGGGAAAATATTGGGAAAAGAATTGGTGGTGCTGTGAGACTCACCTGCGAACGCCATGCTTGGGGGTTTTAATAGCTCCATCAATTGAGTATATTGGTCAGTAGAGAGACCCGGGGACGGCACCCATGGTGGAAGAACGTTGATGGAGATAACCACAATTTTCTCCAACAGTCACCATTGTTGACCTCTTAATTTCTGTTTTTGTCTCTAATATATTTATTCAAGTCAGTTCCTGTTTTTCTTTTTCTTAGCCACCGTTTTTGACTTCTTTAATTTGTAGCTTCCTGTTCTGTCTAATTCCTCTCTGGTAAAAGTTCCAAACTTTCCCAGCCCAATATTAGTCCAAACTTCCTCTAGTTCCTCTCTGCCGATTTCTCCTGCTTCTGAACAAGAAACTGCTGGTTATGCACGCTGTCGGAAAAATATTCTGCTCCAAAAAAAAAAACTGCTGGTTATGCACGTTGCTGGGAAAAAAAATCTGCTTTTGAACAAGAAATTGCTGGTAGGAATTTTGTTGGACGGGTATTGGCGAAAGTTTCGGTCTTACCGCTCTGATACCATGTTAGAATTGGTATGTGAATGAAGTAATTCTCATTAAGTTTGAATGAAGATACATCATGCTTTTATAATACACGTGAAAATAAGCCTAACCTAAAAGAGGAATGGAATATTTAGAATAATTATAACTGGAGTAATAAGGAAATAATATCCCTCAATATATTACTCTTAATATTATTCAACAAAATTTTTCCTTAATATAAGGTCTAAAAGTTGTAGTTGATATCCATTTAAAATTATTGATGCAGTTTTTTTGTAAAATGATGCAATGTCGTATATTAATTCTAAACATCTTTGCGTTGGAGACATATAATTGGAGAGGATGATGTTTCTCCTTAACAAGTAATATCGATTGGGATTTACATTTATCGACTAAGAGTGATTGTGAAGAAATTAATCTCTAAGTTGCAATTGGTTTAAATGTCATCATCAAAGCAATTCAACCCCTAAAATATTCTAAACATTAATTGAATTTATGGTTATATTGCCATAAATGTATATTCATGGATATAAACCATGCTAAAGGGGGATATTGAATCATTGATAGTTGTCATGAACAAATTGCTCAATTCGCTTTAGAGCATATACAAAGGTTGAAGTATTCATGCACAAGTCTTTAGCTCTTCTTTGGTAAAGATTTTTCCAAATTTACTTTATTTCTTACCGCACATTTTATTGGATCCACAATTTTTATTCACTTTTCAACTTTACATTTAATGGGATTCCCCGACTCACAATCTCATAAAGTTTAGTCAAAAGGCTATCCAACATGATTCTCATCTAACACTCCAAATATTATCGAACAAATATGAAGGCTCTCTTAATGTCACATGTTCAATTGATGTAGGTTATTTGGTCTATTGATCCCACGTTATCTATATCAAATAATGTCCTTTTTAACCTAGCATGGTCCTGGCACCATCAAATTATATTTTCATTAACTTGAACGACGGATTTTTATTTTTTAGGTCACCCGTTAAAGTTCAAATGGCAATGTCTATTTGGTTCCCCCGTGAAGTATAGCTTAAATGCAGCGAAATGGTATGTTGTTAGGGGCTATGTAATGCATTTTTTGAATGATGAGGAGAATAGATTTTTAAGTTTATAAACCCTTCATGAGTAGTGATGTTTATGCAATTCTATAACATATGAATATTCCTCATAAAGTTTTAATTGTAAGTATTTTAATCGAACACGTGGACTTATATGTGAAACATTGTGTATTAAATTAAAGGTTATCAACTTTTGGTAAGCCCGTTTAAAGTGATCTAATAAGGTTTCGATATTTTGGATTTTGAAGCATCTAATTAAAGTATGTGCCTTTATGTGTAGAGATCAGGTATGTTCCTAATTTTATGATGGGCCATTAGTATGTATATATGGTTATGGTCCCCAAATCACAAGTAATTGTTCATTACTCCCATCATCAGAGAGATAAAGAACTACATGTTGATTTGAAAGACTAAAATCGCAGGACTAAATCATTGAATTAACCATGTCTGATTCAGATACACTTCCACTTCGATTCACAAATTATTGATGATCCAACATGAGCGATCATTATGACGATAAAGTTTACTCAACATTAATAACATCATGGGTGCAATGAAAGTTGGGGTGTTGTTATTTCTTTGTTTTTATGTTCTTTCAGTGAGTGTGGTTGTTGCTAGAAATTTGAATGATGAAAAGGGTTCTGTTTGGCAACGTTGGTCAATTTGACTTTTGATCTTAGCGGTGGTTTCTTCCCTGGTAGTGGTTTCTTCATAGGAGGTAGTTTAGGCTCACCGATGGATTTGGTGGGGTGTCGGACTTGGTGGCGGTATTAGAGGCGACAATTTTGGACCTTTTGGTGGCGGCCTTAAAATACATGGTGGTTCTGGTGGCAGAATTCGAAGGGACGATGGATTTGAGAGAATTGGACATTATTTTGCTCTTATTTGACAATTATTGTTTCAAAACTTTTCAATTCTCATACTCATTTTCAACAACACAATTACACAATAAAATATTTTACACGTAAACTTAAATATTTATTTATTTTTGAACTTTCTAACCATAATTTTTTCAAAAATTCACTATTCAAAACTTAATATTCTCAAAATAATGATCATCAAACAATTGCTTATTCTTCTTTGTTGCATGGATACAAGACACACAATTAAGTATAGCAATATTATAGAATTATATATATTACTTGTACATGTGTGACTGTTACTAAAAATAATTCATTTGTCAAGTGTAATACAAATTTGATGAAACGTATGGCCGTGTTGATTTAATGCACATGTATCATGAAATAATATAGTTGATATTTCTTTTAATAAATAGTTTCATTGCACAGGAAAAAAACATTAACATTAAGGGTCCGTTTGATTGTAAATGTGGAAAATGGGTGGAAAGAAAATGAATTACAGAGCATTGAATTGCCTGGAAATTGTTTTACTGGGAATTGTAATTAATTGTGTTTGATTGGCACCTGGAAAATGTTGAAAATTTGAATCTTTTGGTATTCGTTTGACTTTATTTTTCATGAAAATTATCCATTAAAGATATTTTTTTTTTCACAATTGTGTATAGAATTTGTTTACATTGCAAAAACCAAAAATAAAAAATAAAAAATAAAGGCAAAAGACAGCAACCTGGAAAATCAATTCTTACCTAATAGGTGAGAATTGATTTTCCTTGAAATCCTTGAAAACCCATCGTGTGAGCCAAACTTNAATAAAAAATAAAGGCAAAAGACAGCAACCTGGAAAATCAATTCTCACCTAATAGGTGAGAATTGGTTTTCCTTGAAATCCTTGAAAACCCACCGTGTGAGCCAAACTTGGAATTACAAATTCCAAGAAAATTTTTTGTATCAAACAAGGCATTTTGAATGGAAATAGAAAAGGTTTTCCACTTTTCTAGGAAAATGGCTCCAATCAAACACAGCCTAACTGTGAAGATTGTATTTTTTTTTCATCTCTATATGATATCATAAAACATATATTCCACTCAAATTTATCCTACGCACCAAATTTAAGAACAGCTAATTAATTTCTGTCACCAAAATATGTAAAGAAATCGAGTTAAATAAGGCAATTTCCAAATTAAATGGAAAAGAAAAAGAAAATTTATTTTGCAAGGAGTAGAACCCAAAACACCTCACAAAAAACTCTCCATTGCTCAATCTTCTCTGCAGATTTTAAGATTTCTTTCTTGAAGAAGGTAAAAGAAATATTCGATTCTTTACTTATTTTGTGAAATAAATGTATGATGAGCAGAATCTTTTTTTCTTTTTTTTTTTAAATTTTAAAAAATGGGTTTTAGATTTTCTTGTTTCTGAATATGAAACTGGTAGAAACTTTGACGTTCTTGAACTTGATGGGTCTTCCTTTTGTTTGATTTGTGGGTTGTTAGATTGAAAACAATGCCGGATTATCGAGGGCTGGTGGATGAGTTTGTTGCCAAGCTTAACAAACGGTGAGGAATTTTTATAAATTTTATTCATTTTAACGAAAATGGAATATTCCATACACTGAAATTTTATTATGTAATATGAACGAATAGCATTAATCACTTTTTGTGTTTTTCTTGATTTTCTGGTGGCAGTAAAGTGGAGGGATCACAGGCAACTGCTCGGCTCACAGCAGAGTTGCTTCGTTCTGTGGTGTCGCTGCAAAAGTTGCCTTACAAGAACCAGGCTTCAGTGCTCATCGAGTCTGTGAGGAGCGTAGGCGTGCAGTTAATTGCAGCAAATCCCATTGGTTAGAGCTTTCTTAAATACCAGTTTGTGTAGTCACCTTAGGTTTTTTACCTTGCTTCTTGCCAGTGCTTTAGTTATTTGATAGTTCTAATAGCTAATAATTCTATGTCAATGCTGAATAATTATGTTTTTATTGATGTAACATTATGTAGCACTCAATGATCGAAATTCAGGTTTAAAAATTTCTTACATTAAAAGAATACTTTCCAAGATCGTCTTATGTTTTCATTTACGTTCTCCACTCCACTCCACTGTTAGACTTTATGGGAAGGTTATTTGGAGGTCAAGTTATTGAATCTAAAATCAAATCACTCCCTTAAACTAATTCAAATAGGTTGTGGGTCGTGTCAGCCCAAATGGCATGACCCAATAATCCAACAATTGTTAATGAAAAACTATGCATATTTTCTTCTGCAGAATCCATTTAAGCTTCATTTCATTATTCTCTTGTGTGGGAAGTGTAGTTTAGCAGGTTAAATTCTATTATAACGTCATTCAATATAATTTCTCTGGAATGTAAAGTCTAAAAGTAGTAGTTTGATATCCCTGAAGTTTATATTGTAGTTCTATTGTAGGCAGTGTCATAATTTAATTATGCCTTTCATATTAGAGATATATGAAGCCACAAAATATGTGAGTCAGTACATAGTTTCAAGCAGAGATGATACTTATGAAAGTTCCTGCTTTAGGCAGTATAGCATATGATCTGTTCTAAATTCTCTTTGTATTGCAAAATATAAAGAATTTGTGGTGCATATAAATTTTTTCTTGTGGCTTATAGTATAACTATAATATTATAGTAGCATGACATTAGTTGAAATGCAGAGTTGGCTGTTGGGAATATTGTGAGACGTGTTCTGCATATAATTAGAGAGGAGGATGTTTCTATTCTGACTAGTAATACGGGGAATTTAAATTTATCGACTGAGAGTGATGATGAAGAAATTGAGCAAGATAACAATCCATCGTCTTCTGCTGCTTCTATTGCTGATATTTATAGAAGTTCTTTATGTGCTCCATCATTACATGCCCTTCTAGAGGATGCACCAAGCACCAAAGCCCCTTGTCGTATATATACTTCTGGGGTAGATTCTGAAGAGAAATGTAAATCTACGTGCTCCCTCACTGTATATTCTTTTGAATCTTTAAGTTGCAATTGGTACAACTGTGGTCTTTAAAGCAGTACAACTCCTGATCTATTCTAAACATTATAATAATGGTATTTTACTGCAGATGACAAACATTCATTGAGCCGCAAGTTAAAGCATTTCGTTATTGAGGCAATCAAAACACTAATTGGAGATATTGATAGTTGTCATGATCAAATTGCTCAAGAGGCTGTAGAGCATATTCATCACAAGTATCTTGTTTCCCCTATAAGTTAAATATGTGTTAGTTTATTCATGAAATAGTTTACCTGCCACAATATATCTTGGTAATATTATAATGTTCCATGCTAAATGTTTTGTTAAATTGTGGTTGCTATATACCTAGCTTAAATTGTGTGTATCCAAATACAATGACTTTGGTTTTTCTTTTTCATCTTTTATTTAAAAGATTGTTGAAATATAATCCCTTGATGGATACAATTCCATGCTTCCATCTATAACAATTTGCTATTCATTTTGATCCCTTGTGATTGTTTTCTTGTTCAAGTACTCCAAATAGTGGACTGGCCAGAGGCTTTGAGGTTCTTGAATATGTGCAGTTGATAAAGTTGCATCGATCTTTTCTTTTGACCAATACGTTTATCAGCTTTCGTCTTTTGATGACCATTGTTTGAATAGAAACCATAAGTTATGTTAAGGAGTATACTTTGTTTAGCGTATTGCATTGAGAATTAACTTTAGGAAGACTCTAGGAAGTATAATTTTTCAAGTTCAGAATATTAATATGGTTATATTGATATATTTTAGCAATTTCAAGCTTGCTATTCATGTATGCTTTTCTGTTCTTTCAAAATTATTTACTTGGAACTAAATTTATTTTGGTCTTTCCTCTGTTTCATTCATCTTTTCAATATTCATATTCGTATTAGCTTTTTAACTATGTTTTCAGTGAGGTAATATTGACATTTGGCCGCTCAAGAACTGTTCTCAAGTTTCTGCGTGCTGCGAAAGAGAAAAAAGGGCCATTTAAGGTTTTCATTGCAGAGGGTGCACCAAGGTCTGTACTCTTTTGAGTATGATAATTTTATGTACTATTTCTACCTCAAATCACTTGATAGAAATTTAATTTATCATCAGATGCCAGGGGCATGTACTTGCAAAAGAACTGGCTGGACAGGGCTTAAAATCTACAGTAATTGGTGATGCTGCTGTTTTTGCAATTATTGCTCGAGTGAACCTGGTAAACTTACTTATTCGGCAGGATTATTCATAAAGAGTGAATATCTGAAGCCGTTGAATACTCTTAAATCAGAACTTTTGTTCAGGTTATAGTCGGAGTACATGCGGTGATGGCCAATGGTGGAGTCATAGCACCTATCGGGATGCATATGGTTGCACTTGCAGCTCACAAGCACGCAATTCCATTTGTTGTGGTTGCTGGTATTCACAAATTATGTCAGTCAAAAGATTTTTTTTTTTTTTTTTTTTTATCATTGTAGGAGATGGTTGCACATATTCTTTTGACTTCATTGCAGCTTACATAGAAGAGTTTATCGGAAGAGTTTGGTACATATCTTGTGGCAGAAAATTTCATTAATTTCTACATCTTCCTTATAGTGAGATTTACCCTTGTATAAAGAGATAAAGAATTAATCATTGAGAAATTAAGTGAATAAAATCAATGTGAAAGTGTTGGACAAAATGTGGGTTAAAAACCTGGTTTGTCCCATCAATTTATAAACTTGCTGGGAAATAGTCTACATATTAAAATGTCAATATTTAGTCATAGACCTTTATTATGTTTACTTTCTTAATCACTTGGATTGACTCCGCAAGTCCAACAATTGACAAGGCTCATTTGGCTCATTATACGCTTATGTGGTATAACCATAGACATTTATTGTCCAACTTGAGGATTTTTTTTATATGAAAAAAAAAACTGATTTTGGTAAAAAATATCTATTTTGTGTTGTCTGGTCATGTACATTTTGTTTGACCACATGCTATGTTTAAAGGAGCCATATTGATTTATTGGATTGTTAATGTCCACAGCCAAACCACATAAGCATAACGTGAGCTAAATCAACTCGTCGTTAGATTTTGTGGATGAAATCAATTTCAGGGACTAACGGGGTAAACATTATTAAGTGACTATATATTGATGTTAAACTTTAAGGACCATTTGCAAACATGCATGTAAGTTCAGCGAAGAACCAAGGTGAATGTTGACACAAAATGTCCATAAGGTGAATGTTGCAGCAATGACTATGCTAAAATGGACGAATGGTCGAATAAGGTAAGAAATGATAATGGTGCCAACTAAGATAAATTAAGGGAATGACAACTCTGATGGTTAAGGTCATGTATTGCATGGACTCAAAGAGCTCCCTTCTATAAAAGTGACATAAAAAGTAGTATGAGTCAGAAAGGGGAGGGGGAGGTAGACTAAAATGCACATGGCCTATTTTAGTTGCCAAGGATCTTATTGTTTTTTATATTCCAGCAGATCTAGCAATGAACTAAGAAAAATGATTCATGTAGCCGACACCAAATTTATTGAGTAAGACTTAGTTTATTTGTTTTCTTAGCTACTTGGATTATAAATAACCTTATGATTGAAGTATTGCATGTAAGATAGTCGGCTTAGTTTAGCAATCAATTGGCATAAGCACTCATACAGTTGTAATTTTCTTGTAGCTATGCCCACTGTACCCGCACAATCAAGAGGTATCACTGAATGAAATGAGAAGCCCATCTGAATTACTAGAATTTGGGAAATTCTCTAACTTCATGGATTATAGTACTGGAGTTGGGGCTCCTCCTCTTCATGTTGCAAATCCCGCATTTGACTATGTGCCTCCAGAGCTTGTTAGCCTTCTCATCACTGATGTGTAAGGCCTCTTTGCATTACTGCAGTGAATACAGCATATTAACTACTTGACCTCACCTTTCCCATGTATTGTGCAGTTTGTGCAATTTATTATGTAGCATCAACAATTTTCCAACAGCTTGATCAATCTTTTTTTCATTTAATTATTTGGCTATGCAAAGGAACTCATTCAGTGTGTTTGGTAAGATGGAATGGAAACTTAAATTTACCATCTAATCCTATCTACAACTGTGCACCAAGCATGAACATTATGTATAGCTCTAGTCTCTACAAAATGTATTTTTGTCATGTCATTTCGTCCATATGGGTATTACTTCTCATTTTTTGCTTGTAGATAGATGTATTTATATTGTGTTGTCCTTTTTAAATTGGGACAAATTCATCCTTTAGGCAAGACATGAGTGATGAAATAGTAAAATAACTCTATAACAGTTTGCTTTATGGACTAATAAAGGTTTTGGTATTTACACTAACTTACACTGAGTATCATCAACATCTGCAGAGGAGGGCATAACCCGTCATATATGTATCGGCTAATTGCTGATTATTACTCTGCTGATGATTTTGTCTTGCCAGAGAAGCATGGTTCTTGAAGGTGAGTTTCTTACTCGAAACATTAACCTCTTTCACATCTCGTGCATCCTTTTGGGTTGTCTTCTCATGTGTGCATGGTATAGAAGTTTCCGTATTCATTTTAGGATAAGACAAAATCATACATTAATTTACAAAAAAATTATTAGAAGAGAATTTACAATATTGTTTGTTATGGATTAATCTTTAATCCTATATTACCAAGAGCAATAAGAACACAATACAAAAAATGAAAGCAAGATAAACACATGAAGTGGTTCACTCTCAATGCATGAGCTACGTCCACTCAAGGCCGTTGCAGAATGGCACTATGAGAAGAGTATTACAATGTAGTTCTAGACTCGCACTCCTCTTTGTTTACTCTCTACTACAAAAAGAATGCTCACCCTAATACCTTTATATGGTAGGAAAAGTGTACAAACTATTAGGCTCCACATATCCAACATTGTCAGCCACTTGTCAAAGTGAAGGCGGGGGCTCTCAAGTAAATCAAGCAATCACACTCACAAGAACTCTTTAGGAGAAAGAGTTTATTCTATTGAACAATGATTGTTTTTGTTTTTCTTCGTTGCTTTATCTTGAAATTGCTTCACTCTTTTTTATACGCCCTCGAACACAATCCTACTACTACTTTTTTATTACTTTTAGTAGAAGTATTTGATACATGAATTCTATATCAAATACATTTAACATTTTTACATGAATGCTTGGATTATGGATCTACATCACTTGGTACTAACTATACTTAGGTGTAGACATTATGTTTTACACATAATGTTAAAGATATCGACTAAAAACACCATATGCATATTAGGGCTGTCTTTTTTTTTTTTTTTGGCCGACTGCAAAATTTGGCCAATGTATTGATTGCCTGAAATCAATGTGAGATAGCATCATATGACGATTGAAGTCGTGCTAAAATTCCATTCAATTTGCACTCCAACTTTGCGAAATGAATTTTTCATCCTTACTCATCATTCTGATCTTTTCATAGCTAAAATTCCATTCAATTTGCACCACAACTTTGCGAAATGAAATTTTCATCCTTACTTGTCATTCTGATCTTTTCATAGGTACTGCAAAGAGGAGGAAAATCTAAAATTGGAAAAGCGGCTGTGGACGTCAAATGTTGTAAAGAAACTGGTACGCCTCACCGAGAATCATACCGAAAATCTATCATTTACGTTTCCATTTCTGAGTAGATAAAATTTCTTGAAGAATATCTATAGTATTCATGTTTAGTTAGTAGACATGAGAGTCGTTACCTGATTGCAGTCCAAAGCGATAGCCTGATTATGTGAATATTTTGAACAGGATGCTTTAGTTTGTCTATGAATGGATGTTATTTTCTGCTCCATCTTCTAGATCAAAAGCTTTTATACTTGGCCAAATATAAATATGGCGCTCCACAGTATGTGGTTCGTCTCTAATGAAGGATGAGGCCTTATGTGAAACATGTTTCATTTCCAATTATTTGGCACATACACAAGTTGGAAAAGGAAACCTACATTTGTAAAACAATCATGATACATGTACATCATCTTTTACATTGTGCCACGTAGCAAAACACAATTGTCAGTTTAAAAAATTAAACAATATTCCCTCCAATCAGCGTTTAACACTACATCAAATGTTAACAAAGATGTACAGTTGGAGTGTACATCTAGCGTTATTCTTTGTAAAATTAAAAATGCGAGTTTCAACAATTTTCATCTTGGAGACTGATTATACAACCATTATGCAAGGTTGATGATCACTGATTCTCTAAAGCCTCTAATTTGAAAACCCGGCTGTAAATTATTCCCTCCAATCATCGTAACACGACATCTACATCAATTGTTAACAA
>CAIGRT010106491.1:0-12033 GCA_903798405.1 Fraxinus platypoda | reverse complement strand
CTTCGAAATGAATGTGTTGATCATATTAACAGAATTTTACTTGATCATATTCCTGGTCAAATGTATACATATTTTAGCTTTGATGAGGTAATTCACAAAACGGAACAGAGTTTGCAGGAAGATTTCTTAAATACTTTAACCCCAAACGGAATACCACCACATGAATTGAAGCTTAAGCTTAACTGTCATGTAATGTTATTACGGAATATCAATCCAGCCGAGGGCTTATGCAATGCAACACGTCTTACTTGTAGGAAATTTGATAAGAATGTAATTCTTGCTGAAATTACAGCCGGTGAATATTGTGGAAAACATGTTTTTTTTTATCGAGAATCCCTTTTNTGTAGGAAATTTGATAAGAATGTAATTCTTGCTGAAATTACAGCCGGTGAATATTGTGGAAAACATGTTTTTTTTTATCGAGAATCCCTTTTGTACCTCTGAAAAGTGATCAGTCTTCATTTCCATTTAAAAGAACCCAATTCCCAATTAGGCCATGTTTTGAAATAACAATAAACAAAACACAAGATCAAACATGTGAATTTGTTGGTTTGTATCTACCTGAACCAGTTTTCTGTCATGGTCAACTTTATGTAGCATTGTCGAGAGCTAAAACAAGCAAATGTTTAAAAGTTCTGCTCAAACAATCAACCACTAAAATTATGCACATTAGATGTACTAAAAATGTCGTGTACAAAGACATTCTTTCATTCATACATATTTAGAACTATAAATATTTTATAAATATTTTTTTCACATCTCTTATCCGCTATTTTGAAACATATAAATGTTGTACATATTTATTTCTATGACATTTCACATATTACTAAACAACTGACATATGATTTTATATTTTTTGTAATTTTCCTTCCTCTGTTTATTTATATACGTGTGTCTTCATTCATATTTTCTCTCAAAATTATTACTTAACGGTGTAAATTGTGTTCTGTTCTATGAATTTTGTTGTTCATCTTCAATTTTGCTCTCTCTTCATGAACAAAAAATGAAAAAAAAATTTGCTTAAATTCAATAGAATAACCGCACATTTCGTTGAAACAGTATACACCGTGCGCGGAGAAAAACTCCATGCAACTCAAAGTGAAAACTCTGCATAGCGCGAAGTCACACTCCGTGAAGAGTATAGTAAAATGTTATAACCTAAATTAATTTAATTAAATAGAATAGTGAAATGTTTATTATTGGCAAAACAATAAGAAATAAATCAGTAATTTAAAAAATGTAAAGTTATTTTTTTTTTTAAAATCGCACCATGGAGTCGCACGTTGCAATTTCCACAGAATTCACCTTCTTGCCACGGAGTGAAAACTCCGCACTACGCGGAGCAAAGTGCTCCACATTTGTGAATTATTAAATTTAAAATAATTGAAATTGTATTTACTTTGGGTAAAATGTAACCAAATGTCATAAACTTAATTTGATTGAGTAGAATAATAAAATGTTTATTCGTCGACAAATGAATAATAAATAAATCAGCAGTTTAAAAAATGTAAAGCTTTTTTTTTTTTTTTGGGAATTTTACATTTCCGCACAAATGCCCATATCTCCGCTTGCTCCGCACAAATGTAGAGCACATCTGCATTGTGCAGAGCAATTGCTTTGCGCTGTGCGGACTTGAAAAATTCCAAAATTTTTTTTTTACATTTTTTAAAGTACTGATTTATTTCTTATTCTTTTGCTGACAAATAGACATTTTATTATTCTACTCAATTAAATTTAGTTTATAGCATTGCCCTTACATTTTACCAAAACTAAATATAATTTCACTTACTTTATAATTCAAAAACATTGATACAGATCACAAAACATCGTATTCATTAACAAATTAATTTAATTCTAGAAAACATTCAATTTTATACTATAAAAAAAAAAAAAAAAAACAACTTCATTCCATACATACAAGAAACAGAAGACCATCCTCACCAAAAACACAACTTAATTCCATATATATACTTTTCATTTTATAAAATTACACATATTTAATATTTCATAACAAATATTTCTAAATACTTCTTCCACCGCTCAGTGCGAAATATTGAACTTCTAATATATTTAATACTAAATATTTTCTAGAACATGCTAACTTCTCACCGCGTAATAGATAATTTTAAACTATCACGTGGCCATTAACAATTTTAATTCATCATAATTAAACTCAGAACTTTACTTGCTATAATAATTTAATATAGGCCTGCCATTAATTTGTTCATTACTTATTATTAACTTCAATAATATTTTGTAGTTCAGTTACTTTGATCTCTTTCTTATTTTAGATAACATAACTTCAATACATACATTCATATATAAATTCAAATATTACTTCACTAACCTATAAAGTCTTCATCATATCATATCATTTCCATTTCAATTAAATAAATTATAAATTCTCATTCCAGTTATTATTTATTCCAGTAAATATGTTTTCAACGGTTTGATCACCTATTGATACTAAATATCTAAATTTATATATTTAACATATAAAATACTAGATATTTTCTACGACATGATACCTTTCCTTCGCACACTAGATATTTTTATGCTATCTTTCGTTCGCACAATAGATATTTTTAAAGTGACACATGTCTATTAATACATCTTATTTACCACAATTAAACTTCATAATTTATTTTAAACGCTCCATAAGAATACAAACAGAAAATTTCTAATTTCTCTCTATTTTTAAAATTATCGGTTCTTTTTATTTACGTCGTTCTTAACTTACAAAATTAAACATTTTCTTTCGTTCAAACTTGTCATCATCTATTTTAAACATATAAAACACATAAACAATTGTAACTTCTATTGTTTTAGATTAATTTTCTACTTGTAACTTTTAAATATTTTAAACAAAAAATAACATTTAAAACAGAGTAAATACAATTTCAAATTTCACCGATTTAGTATTTTTGTTTTATTCCATGCAGACATGCCACATTAACACTTCTAACTTTACCACGTCCACACTTAAATAGCTTATCTAAGTATTCTAAATACTCTAACTATATATTTCAAATCGAATTGAATAATAAAAAAGCTTATTCTATAAATCTTCTATAAATAACTGATCTCGATACTTTGTTTTTCACATCTGCAACTACAAAAACGTATTACAATTACCACTTGCACTTGCCAAAACTTCTTTAGGTCTAATTCCAATTTTCTACTTGTAATTTTTTATATCTCAATCATACTGCTTTTTTCTTCATTTCTTATTTTTAACAAGAAGTTATAATTTTATATATTCATATATAACGACACTATTTTATACTTTAACTTCATTTTGTTGCAACTTACAGATTTCAATCAATGGCTCAAACTCACAAATTTATCCCACAAATTACTACATCGGAGACAAACTGGTCTGCAAAGCTTATTGTTGTAGGAAAACAAGCACAAAAAACTGCCCAAAATTCTATCGCTCGATATCAAAACCTTACCTTCATGAATTTGCAAGTAAGTACACATGAAGATTTACCAACTTTTAATGTATTATATATATTTTCTGTTCTCATGTTCATCTTATTGTAACATTCAATAGGCTACAATGTATTATGTTAATATTACAGCCCTTGCTGATCAATTAATACTCGGTAAGACGTACATAATTTTAAATGCAACTGTCAAAAATAACAAAAGCGAATTTAAAACTGCACCTGAAGAAAATATTTGAAGTATCAGAGGAAGAACAAAGGTTGAAGAGCTCAACGAAAATAAATTGGACTTCTTGTTTTCTAAATATGAGCTCACTCCATTTCATGCACTAGAACATCATATGGACAACAACACAAACATACGTAAGAATTCTGCCGTGTGACCTGTACACACAGTATTTTCACGTGATGTTCCATAATATTTAACACATGCAAAATACATGACATATATTTTCTTTTATCCATGCAGATGTCATTGGTATTACTATAGAAGTTCGACAAAAAAGGATTATCCAGACTCATTTTGGTATTCAAGCCAGTCTTCAAGATATCGTATTAATAGATAAATTATTAATAAGTGAAATTGTATTTAGTTTGTGTAAAATGTAAGCAAATGTTATTACCTAAATTTAAAAATAAGTGTTTGTAAATTTGGTTAATGTTATTTTTAAATGTATTGTACAATTTTGAAATATATAAGATAGATGTGTTCGCAGTACTCGGAGTGATACTCCGAACAGTGCGGAGTGATGCTCCACACGGTGTGGAGCATCCACTCCACACAGTGCAGAGCATTAACTCCGGATTTTTTTTTTGAATTTGTTTTTTTTGCTGCAATGAAAAAAAATCATTCTTAAATCTAATTCATATCCTTTTCATAGGAAAGCTCATTGCCATAGAAAACAACTTAATAGATTTACCATTTACCGACCAATCACTATCATACAGAACTTAGTTGCAATCAGTAATGTCGAAAATAGCAATTGTAACATCCATCGGAACATGTATTCGAAACATCCATGACAACAGTATGTTAAGTTATGGAATTGTTGAGGCTCAAAGCAACTAACAGAAATTGAAGAAGGTTATTAGTGCATATAACTCTGTTCATAACTGGAAATAAGATTCTTATGAAAGATATTAACCTATTTGACCTATCTGCATATGTGGAAAACTAATAGAAATACATGAAACTGGTAAGCAAGTTCTATGGTTTAAACGAAATTTCTTTTCAATGTCTTCTAGGAATATGGAATACACATACCTCAGGATGTCTATTCGAAAACTTCCACAAAAGTTCAAATCAGCGAAATGTAATTTATATCGCATTTTTGTACCAGCTTTTACAATCCCTAGAAGGCCGATGGTCGATTTAAACTGAAATAGTTGTTGTAAGCTGAAGCAGAGAAAGTGTGGGAGAAGTTGCAAACTGTAACGTATCTCTCAATTTCGTACAAACAATTATAACCCAGGAATTTTTTATTTTTATTTTTTTGCAGTTTCAATTACTTTTCTGAACTCAACAATGGAATTGTGTGTACAAAAAAAATCCTTGCAGCCGGTGGATATTCGATGTAGCGAAGTTGGAATTGATGTTGTGGACAAAACATGTAAAATGAATTGCCGTTTGTTTTTTGGCCTCCTTCAGGAGCAAAGTAAGGATGTAAAGTCAACAATTGTGGGTACATGTACAGTAGACAGTGGCTTGTCCCAGAAGAAATCAGATATTTAGAGGCAATAGGGTAGAAAAAAGGGTAGAAATGGGATAAACAAAAAGTTTCACAAATGAACAGAAATGGTCCAAGAGGAACACGTAAAACTTGTCTTCCGAAAAAGGATGCAGCTATGTTGAAAAAGTAATGTGCGGAGTAAAAACTTCGCACGCAGTGCGGAGTATTACTCCGCTATGTGCAAAGTGTGGAGTAATAATCTGCACTATGTTTTAATTTTTTATTTTCTTGCAAAAAAATAATATTTCATTATTCTATTTAATTAAATTTATGTGATAACATTTGTTTACATTTTATCCAAAAAAAATATAATTTCACTTCTTTCTAATTTAATAAGTCAAAAACATTGATAAAGATTAGAAAAACTCGTATTTATTTACAAATTAATTTCTGTTTTGAGATGGATCGATTTCAAATAATTTCTTAAACTCAAAATATAATTTCACTTCTTTTTAATTTAATAATTCAAAAACATTGATACAGATTAGAAAAGCTCGTATTTATTTACAAATTAATTTCCGTTTTGGGAGGGATCGATTTCAAATGATTTTCTGAACTCTACTTTTTTTTATTATATTCGAAATATTCTTGAACTCTACTTGTGCGAAGTATTACTGATTTATTTTTTATGTTTTGCAAAAAAATTAATATTTCATTATTCTATTTAATTAAATTTAGGTGATAACAGTTGTTTACATTTTATCCAAACGAAATATAACTTCACTTCTTTCTAATTTAATAATTCAAAAACTTTGATACAGATTAGAAAAGCTCGTATTTATTTACAAATTAATTTCCGTTTTGAGAGGGATCGATTTCAAATAATTTTTTGAACTCTACTTGTAGTATATTTGAAATATTCCTGAACTCTACTTTTTCTACTTACACAAAAATAGTACGCATCTTAAATTATGTATGGAAGGAAAACAAGTTGTCAAGTTCATATACATTGTAAAATTTATGTGCTTATGTCCGCGTATTTAATCTGCAAACGGTCACACGTGCCATAATCACGTAGGCGGTCGTTCTTATTTGGCACGTAGATTGTTATGTTAATTTTGACCGAATGAAAATATTAAAGTTAATTAAATTTTTTTGAGGATAAAAAAATTAATATTACATTGTGGCAATGTGAAATTGGGTACATTGAAAATGAATTGTTTAGAAAATGTTTTATATATATTGGTAGTTTGATTTTTGTGAGAGAATGTAATATATATTGAAGAAAGAAACGAGATGTATAAAATAATAAAAGGATTTAAAGTATTACATGTTTAATTACGTAGAAAATTAAGTACGAAGGACAAATAAAAGATAGATTAAATAATGAGTAATTGAACATTATTTAATAGCAGGGGGAAAAAAGTTTCATTTATGATTAGTACAATATACAAGCAGCTGTATTTGGATATTAGTTTCAAAATATTTATAGCACGCTATTGGTTTTCAAGAAAAACAAAAACATTGTTACGTGATGTAGTTCGATTTGAGAATATTTTCTATTTAAAATACTATACAACTGCCTATGGTACAAGTTTACGATTCATGTTGTTTTCGTAAAGTTGGAACATTGGTTGCATCATTAGGAAATTTAAAATTCTTTTTTTCTTGGTCAATTTCGTTTTGGAATTTTCAACGGGTGCCTGGAAGAGAGGTTTTTTTTTTTTGTAGAAGATGCAGGTATTTTGCGTTTGCCTGTTTTATCTGTTTCGTCAACGTTGGCGATTATTTCACTTGATGAATCATGACTGCTCATACCTAAATGATTTACGTCAGTCATTGTGTCTGCGGAATCAATATCAGTAATTGATGGGGTAGGGTTGAAGACAAAAATAATTTCGTAACGGTACTCAGGTGGATCTCGATTTTTTTGACTGGTTTTAAGATAAAACAACATTTCTGTCTCACTATTGGTTTGACCAAGGTTGTTTATCATTGTATCTGAATTCTGCGATAGTTGTAATGTACATCGTTAGTATATTTATATGTTTGAACAACTATTCGTAAAAACTGTTATTGTGCAAGATTTACCAGTTGAAAGTGTTCCATTATTGCACTGGCATTGATTTCTAGTAAAGCTTCTACTGCCTCACCAATGATACTTGCATCTAATTGTCCAATTGTGTCTTTTAGTTGAACAAAAGCATTAGCTCTGGATATAAAATCAGTTTGAATTAATTACATTCTATTGTTTAAACAATATTAAAATTAGTGGATATGTAAATATATGTTTAACTATATGATCTACCGAGGTTCAGTATTTGCATGCTCGTATTTACAAAAGCGTCATTTATGAATTTGTCCTAAGTCTGCAGTTGACGTTTTGTTACAATTGGTGCCTGACAAATACTAAAATCTCTGATGGGTCATAATGATTGTCCAACGGGCTTTGGTCTAATAAAAATTTTTTTGTTGAAAAAAAAAGTATGATTAAATTGTGAATATAGACAAGCGGAAAAAGTATTTGGATAGTTGGTAGTATGTATGTTATGCATATTTAAGCTAGAAGAAACCTCTAAGTAGACTCCCAATAATTCAGCAATAGATGTGAATTTATTATCTGCAGGGGGCGAAAGCTACGGTGAGCTCACAGGAATTAATGAGTTTACATCCATAAGTTGGTCAAGGCTTTCGTTATTAGTTAACACCCTGTGAAAAATAATTACGCGATTATACATAGAACATAAAATATAGTATTCTGTTAAATTTTAGCAGGAAGGAAGTAAGTTAAAACATATTTTAAATATGTTTTAATACTATTCTTTGTATGCTGCCACATCCAATGACTCATCATTAATGAATATGGTGCTATTCGTTTTAGTAGAAAGTGTGATGCATGTAGAAGGAAGACAATAATAATTATTATGTTTATTTTTTTTCGTTTATATTATTTGAAACGAAAGCGTATGGTGAAGTTGCAATTACCGTTGAAAGAAGAAGCTTTAAGATTTGTCGCCCATACCACAAGTTTTGTTGGTAAATTTTGAAGAATAGTTATGCATTCTCTTTCAACGAACTTTCAACGAAAGTGTCCCATAGAATTAATATCACCGTCTGGAAATCTTTATCTATCAATACGACATCTTGAAAACTGGCTTGAGTACCAATATGAGTCTGGATAATCCTTTTTTGTCGAACTTCTATTGCAATACCAATGACATCTGCATGGATAAAAGAAAATATTCGTCATGTATTTTGCTTGTGTTAAATGTTATGGAACATCACGTGAAAATACTGTGTGTACAGTTCACACGGTAGAATTCTTACGTATGTTTGTGTTGTTGTCCATATGATGTTTTAGTGCATGAAATGGAGTGAGCTCATGTTTAGAAAACAAGAAGTTCAAGTTATTTTCGTTGAGCTCTTCAACCTTTGTTCTTCCTGTGATACTGCAAATCTTTTTTTCAGGTGCAGTTTTAAATTTGCTTTTGTTATTTTTGACAGTTGCATTTGAGATTATGTAAGTCTTACCGAGTATTAATTGGTCAGCAAGGGCTGTAATATTAGCATCATACATTGTAGATGTAACTGTGTTACCCTGTTGAATGTTACAATAAGATGAACAGGAGGACATAAAAAATGTATAATACATTAAAAGTTGGTAAATCTTCATGTGTACTTACATGCAAATCCATGAAGGTAAGGTTTTGATATCGAGCGATAGAGTTTCGGGTAGTTTTTGGTGCTTGTTTTTCTGCAACAATAAGCTTTGCAGACCAGTTTGTCTCCGATGTAGTAATTTGTGGGATAAATTTGTGAGTTGGAGCCATTGATTGAAATCTGTAAGTTGCAACAAAATGAAGTTAAAAGTATAAAATAGTGTCGTTATATATGAATATATGAAATTATAACTTCTTGTTAAAAATAAGAAACGAAGAAAAAATCAGTATGATTGAGATATAAAAAATTACAAGTAGAACATTGGAATTAGACCTCATGAAGTTTTGGCAAGTGCAAGTAGTAATTGTAATACGTTTTTGTAGTTGCAGATGTGAAGAACGAAGTATCAAGATCAGATATTTATAGAAGATTTATAGAATAAGCTTTTTGATTGTTCAATTCGATTTGAAATAAATAGTTAGAGTATTTAGAATACTTAGATAAGCTATTTGAGTATGGACGGGGTAACGTTAGAAGTGTTAATGTGGCATAATAGTTACTTATTTTGTTACTGTCTGCATGGAATAAAACAAAATTACTAAATTAGTAAAATTTGAAATTGTATTTACTCTGTTTTAAACATTATTTTTTTGTTTAAAATATTTAAAAGTTACAAGTAGAAAATTAATCTAAAACAATAGAAGTTACAATTGTTTATGTGTTTTATATGTTTAAAATAGATGACGACAAGTTTGAACGTAATGAAAATGTTTAATTTTGTAAGTTAAGAACAACGTAAATAAAAAGAACCGATAATTTTAAAAATAGAAGAGAAATTAGAAATTTTCTATTTGTATTCTTATGGAGCGTTTAAAATAAATTATGAAGTTTAATTGTGGTAAATGAGAGATATTGATAGACATGTGTCACTTTAAAAATATCTATTGTGCGAAGGAAAGATAGCATACAAATATTTAGTGTGCGAAGGAAAGCTATCATGTCGTAGAAAATATCTAGTATTTTATATGTTAAATATATAAATTTAGATATTTAGTATCAATAGGTGATCAAACAGTTGAACACATATTTACTGGAATAAATAATAACCGGAATGAGAATTTATAATTTATTTAACTCAAATGGAAATGTTATGATGAAGACTTTATAGGTTAGTGAAGTAATATTTGAATTTATATATGAATGTATGTATTGAAGTTATGTTAACTAAAATGAGAAAGAGATCAAAGTAATCAAACTACAAAATATTATTGAAGTTAATAATAAGTAATGAACAAATTAATGACGGGCCTATATTAAATTATTATAGCAAGTAAAGTTCCGAAGTTTAATTATGATGAATGAAAATTGTTAATGGCCACGTGACAGTTTAAAAATATCTATTACGCAATGAGAAGTTAGCATGTTCTAGAAAATATTTAGTATTAAATATATTAGAAGTTAAATATTTAGCGCTGAGCGGTGGAAGAAGTATTTAGAAATATTTGTTATGAAATATTAAATATGTGTAAGTTAATAAAATGAGAAGTATATATATGGAATTAAGTTGTGTTTTCGGTGAGGATGGTCTTCTGTTTCTTGTATGTATGGAATGAAGTTGTGTGTGTGTGTGTGTGTATTTTTTTTTTACAGTATAAAATTGAATGTTTTCTAGAATTAAGTTAATTTGTAAGTGAATATGATGTTCTGTGATCTGTATCAATGTTTTTGATTTATTAAATTAAAAGTAAGTGAAATTATATTTAGTTTGGATAAAATGTAAGCGTAATGCTATAAACTAAATCTAATTGAGTAGAATAATAAAATATTTATTTGTCGGCAAAAGAATAAGAAATAAATCAGTACTTTAGAAAGTGAAAAGTTTTTTTTTTGAATTGTACATCTCCGCACAGCGCGGACCAATTGCTCCGCACAATGCGGATGTGTTATGCATTTGTGCGTAGCATTTACAGAGTGCGAAGCACAGCTCTGCACTGTGCGGAGCACAGCTCGGCATTTGTGCGGAGTAGTGCTTACTCCGCACGATGCGGAGTAATAATCCGCACTATGTTTTAATTTTTTATTCTCTTGCAAAAAAAATAATATTTCATTAATCTATTTAATTAAATTTAGGTGATAACATTTGTTTACATTTTATCCAAGCAAAATATAATTTCACTTCTTTCTAATTTAATAAGTCAAAAACATTGATAAAGATTAGAAAAGCTCGTACTTATATACAAATTAACCTCCGTTTTGAGATGGATCGATTCAAATAATTTCTTGAACTCAAAATATAATTTCACTTCTTTAATTCAAAAACATTGATACAGATTAAAAAAGCTCGTATTTATTTACAAATTAATTTCCATTTTGGGAGGGATCGATTTGAAATGATTTTCCGAACTTTTATTATATTCGAAATATTCTTGAACTCTACTTGTGCAAAGTATTACTACAATTACTGATTTATTTTTTATGTTTTGCAAAAAAATTTGATATTTCGTTTTACTATTTAATTAAATTTAGGTGATAACAGTTGTTTAGTTTTGTTTTAATGATTGTGAAATAGGGCTTAGTGTTGAATATATATACGAGAACAATACATAAATCCTACATATTAAAATCACATTTCAAAATTAACAAACTTGTTAAATTATTTCAAAATTCAGGTGTTAATTCCAATTAAATATATATAATATATAATTAATTATCCCCACCCACCACCACACCACACCCCACCAAACCAAACCAAACCAAAAATTTCGAAATTCAAATCTGAAAATCACCCTATCCCACCCACCCTACCCTACCCCACCCCACCTTCCAAAATATTTCGAGAAATTAAAAACTGAAAATCACACCCCAATCTATGGATCCACCTACGCCACCCCTACTTTACAAAAAAATTTCAAAAATTAAAAATATCAAGTCACTGACGTGTCATCCGTGACTAATTGTGACCAAATTTGTATCTGTGATCAAGTCACAACCAGTCACAATTAACACAGAATTGGTGACAACGAGTCACAATCGGTCACAATTAACACAAAATTGGTCACAACCAGTTACAATAAACACATATTTGGTCACAAATGGTCACTACAAACAAATTCGCTTACACCACGAACAAGCACCACAATCCACCACCAGTCATTACCACCATCACCTCCAATGCACCACCACTACCACCTTCAACTCAAATTTACGACCAACACCATCAAGAAAATCAGGAAGACCAACTTCGATCAAACATA
>CAIGRT010106469.1:0-15173 GCA_903798405.1 Fraxinus platypoda | reverse complement strand
ATTAATCTTTATTAAAAGTTATTAAAAATGATTTTAATATGTCAAAAAAAGTTATTGTAATACTAAACGTGCTGGCTTGCTCTCAGCGACACGCGCCACCCTACGTAAGATGAAGAGTAGGCAGACGCGCGACACATAGGATTCCCACCTCCCAAAGAGCTGCTCTAGGGAAGTTTGTTACACCAACAAATTAAAAAAAAAAAATAACAAAAAAAATAAAAAACACATACACACAGCAGTAGGTTCTTCTTCTTCTTCTTCTTCTTCATCTTTCTATTCTCTTTCTCTCACTAAACGCAGTGTTGCAATGGTTCCCGCCACTCCCCTTTCCCAATAAAACCCTCACTCTACTCTCCTCTTCAGGTAAAATTCGCCAATTAGTCACAGAGCACTTGTGAATTTTTCTGTAATCAGAAAAAAGTTCTGATTTTGTCAATTTTCTGACCTTTTTTATTTGATCGTGTGGATCTGCGTAGGGATAACTTGTTACTATACCCCTTGAAGAAGCGGTTTGTGTTCAAAGTTTAGAATTTATGTCCCAGAATCAATCAAGGGCTGAAGGGAACCAGTCTGCGCAGAACAGGAAATTCAGCCGATCCAGTAGCTCTAATCAACAGCGCCGCTTCTCAGGAAACGGCTCTAATAAGGGCGGAGGAGCTGCCGCCCTTTCCTCCAGTGGCAGGTACGCCCAAATATTTTTCAAAGTTAATGAAAACTAGGTTTCTTTTATGTACAATCTACATGTAAGGGGACTTGTATGAATTAATATATTGAATGTGGGCCTGAGCGTTTTATTGTTTAATTTATATGCTCAATCTAGGGCTGTGTTTGTTTTAAGTTTCTATTCTACGATGGATAAAAATGTATGCTTTTTTTTTTTTTTTTTAATTATTATTAATTTTTGAGAATGTAGTTTTAAGAAGTATAATAACAATGCAAAAGGAGGGCAATCTAGGGCAGGAACAGTGAGTTCAGATTCCAATTCTTCATCCGAAGCTCGTGCTATACAGAATGGTGGTAATGAACCGCAGCTGAACAGTGGTATGTGATGAGATTCCTTTTCCAGTTAAACCTTATTTAAATTTTTTTTGGAATAACGTTGGTTGAAGTGATTTTTGTTTCTTATTTTCCCGTTCTGCTACAATTTTCTGACACATTGCAATTTTCTTCCTTCTATTGGGGTTTGCTGTAGGAATATACAATGCACCAGTTTCAAGTACAAGTGCAAATTTCAAGCCCGCCAATGCCCCACCTCAAAAAATCACCCAAGCTGTTCCTAGAGGTCCTTCTTCAAATGTTTTTACTGTTCAGTCTCATGTTTCGACTTCCAGTTCTGATTTCAAGGCCCCTGCAACGCCTGCAAAGGGTATGACAAACTGTTTTTCACTCTCATTTCTAGCTGTGGTAGTAATTTTTGTTTCTCTGTGGATACTGAGACACTTCATTTCTCGTATATTACTGTAATTAAAGGGTGCAATTTTTATTGTCCATAATCATAAATGATAGTTTTATGATTTTTTGGTCTGCAGGAGATACATCTGAGTCATTTCCCCTACAATTTGGGTCCATAAGTCCTGGTTTTATGAATGGAATTCAGGTAAATGTCACTGCATGAAGAGCAATGTGCTCTGTTTTTCCTTTCTTTTCTCATGTCATTTCTTGTATACTCTTTCCTAAGGACGGAAGGTTTCTACTGTTGTGTTTTTAGATACCTGCTCGAACAAGCTCTGCCCCACCAAATTTGGATGAGCAGAAAAAGGATCAGGTTTGTGGTTTGTATTTTTGTTTTTGTTTTAGTTTTATCTAGTTTTTTAGCTGGCATAGCATAGAGTTGCTTTTATCTGCTAAGAGAATAGTCACACTCTGTCATTTTCTTGAGCTAGAAAGATTAAAACAAAATAATATTTTACTGGAAAAGAAGAGTAAGTTTATGAACGGAAAAGGATACTGCGAGGATATTAATCATTTAATCTTCTCATTTGGATGATGGAAGGAAAAGGAAGACTGCTACTAGAAAAAAAAGGAAGAAAACTGAAATTAAATTCTTCTGCTTCCTGTCTCTTCTCTCTACTCTCCAAATAGAGAAGTGAGAACTCCTCTCTTTCCTTCTGTCATTTCTGTCCGTATGAAGTCTGAACAGTCTGTTAGATCTGCTGCTGTATGCTTTTATTTAGGCTTCAATTTATGGTAGTAGCCAGTAGCATCTCGAAAAGTATCCTTTTGTGAGCAAAAAATTTGATGAACATGAGATGCATTTTTAAGTTGCCAACCACCATACAAGCATCATTTGGCAATCAATGCTTAGTTGTTGTCAGTGGGCCTAGTGATGCAATTACCATTTTTATGCCCTATTGCTGTTTTTGTTTCTGTATTCCCGATTTATCCCATAGTTCTATTCACATTATATGCCATGGCAATGTAGCAGTTATTATAATTTTGTCACCCGCTAAAGTTTTGTGGTGGCTTTCGTGATTCTTTTCTTACAGGCTCGTCATGACTCTGTAAGAGCTACTCCTGCAATGCCTACTCCATCCATACCCAAACAGCAATTGCCAAAGAAGGACGCAGGGGTTTCTGACCAACCTAATGCTGGGGAAGCTCAGTCAGTGTCCAAATTGAAGAGGGATGCTCAAGTTTCATCTGCAGCTCCTTTGAACCAAGTTCAGAGGCCTTCTGTACATCCTATGCCTGGGATGTCCATGCATATACCGTTTCACCAGCCACACGTTCCAGTTCAATTTGGTGGCCCCAATCCCCAAATTCAGTCTCAAGCCATGACAGGCATATCATTGCCAATGTCAATACCTATGGCTTTACCTTTGGGAAATTCTCCAGTGCAGCAGCCAATGTTTGTTTCAGGTCTTCCGCCACACCCTATGCAGTCTCAAGGAATGATGCATCATGGACAGAGCTTAAACTTTTCATCTGCAATGGGTCCTCAGCTTCCTCATTTAGGTAACATGGGAATTAATATGGCCCAACAATTTCCTCAGCAGCAGGCAGGAAAATATGCTAGTCCTCGTAGAATTGTAAAGATTACTCATCCAGAGACTCATGAAGAATTGAGACTTGATGGATCACCTGTTCCGAGGTCAAATCCTAATGTGCCACCTCAAGCACAACCTATTCCATCATTTTCACCTAATCATCCAATGAACTATTATCCTAATTCTTATAATTCCAGTTCTGTCTTTTTTCCTGCTCCTAACTCTGTTCCTGTGAACAGTACCCAAGCTCCTCAGCCACCAAGGCTCTATAATCAGCTTAAGGTCAGTGAGTTATTCCTGTGCTTATCTGACTTTCTTTTGATATAATCCATGCCTTTGACATGGCATTGCACAGGTTCGGGATGTTTGAATGTTGATTATGTAACCTAACCTTTTTGCCTCGTTAATTTTCAGCAGGTGACAGTGAAACCACCGGGCGCGTCTCATGGTGAGAAAGACCCATCGCCATCTGCAAGTTTGCTTTCTGTTGGAAAGGGAGAATATTTGAAACCTTCAAGGCCACATGGAGAACATTCAGTTGGTCCACAGAAAGGAGTTGAGTCTTCATCGTCAATTTCTTTGCAGCAATCAAAGCCTGGTTTAGGAACATCATCTACAACAGTTCCCATGGCAAGTGAAGTACCTGCTGCAGTGTCAGGTCCTGTCGCTGTGGAGCGTGCATTGCTCAGTACTTCATCTTCTGTTACGGGCACAATTGATGTTTCAGCATCATCATCAGCCAACTCTGCTGAAGAAGCTGAAAAGGAAGCAGTTGTTGGGCCTGTGTCTGTTAAAAAAAGGGCCAACGGAGACCAGCTGGATCAAGTATATTGTTGCTTGTTTGTTGATCCAATTATATATAGATCCCTCAATGAGCGAGTTTACCATTATCTCTGTAAGCTTAATTTTGCATTATTTACAGGTTGGTAAGCAATCTTCCTCTGTTTCAAGTTTGCCTTCTCAATTGCGAAAACCTGAACCTGGGGAAGCTAAAGTCACTTCATTGGGAGCTAGCCTGGTATTGGAAGCTGCAAAAGAGTCATCGTCGGTAACTACTGTGGCAGCCTCGGAGTCTGTGGAAGGCAATACAAACGATTCATCTGAAGTGTTGGGCATAGAATCTACAATGAGCAGGCAATCAAGGCCTGAGAAAGTGGGGATAAAGGAACAAGGGGTGGTAAAAAATTCTGAGAGTTCCAAACCTGATAAGTGTAGTTTGGAGACATCTTTGAAGTCTCTTTCCTTAAAACATTCCGAAATCTTTGGGAATAATAAAGAGAGCTCTTCTCAGGAGGTAACATCCACCAGTTGCGGAGGTTGTTCAGTCGAAACTGCAGAGGAAAAGCTGGAAGAATCTTCGCGTTGTTGCTTTGATGATGCTAAAGTGGCAGATGATTTAGTCACACCTACTTTGGTACTGGATGGTGCAAATGCCGAGAGTTCTGTTTCGGTGACAGGTGTATCTGCTCATTATGATAGAACCTGTACTTTTGATGCTTCTTTTAGTGGGCCGGATAGCATAGATCCTAAAGAAACCACTGTTACAAACTCTGCCGCATCAAGCCAAGAGTTTGCTCCCATTTCAATTCCATCTCCTTCTGTGGGTGTTCTGAAACTCGAAAATGAAGATACTGATAATAATAGTAGTGGCTTGCTTCCTTCGCCACCAGGTTTCCAGGTGAAAGCCTTGTCAGAGCCTGTGGCAAGAAGTGCTGTGACTAGATCGACGAAGAAAAAAAAAGATTTATATCGAAAAGCTGAAGCTGCCGGTACAAGTTCTGATCTTTATATGGCATATAAGGGTCCTGAGGAAAAGAAAGAAAATGTAACTTCGGCAGAAAGTGCAGAAAACACTGTAAGTGAGGGTACGAAGCAGACATCGAACAATGTGACTCTGAATGATGTTATGTCAAATGTGAAACCTTCTCTGATTAAGGCAGAGCCAGATGATTGGGAAGATGCTGTGGACATCTCCACTCCGAAGTTAGATACTATAAAGAATAAAAATGAGATTAATGGTGCAGAAGACAATGTATTGACGACTAAAAAATATTCCCGCGATTTCCTCCAAAAGTTTGCAGCACAATGTACCAATCTTCCTGAGGGTTTTGAAGTCACTACTGACATAGATGATGCATTGCTGATTTCAGGTGACGGTGTTTTACGTGAGTCATACCCTAGTCCTGGACGAAATACTGAAAGGTCAATTGGGGGATCTAGATCAGATCATCGTGGAAATGCCATGGGAGGTGATGACAAATGGAATAAATCACCGGGGCCTCTTATGTCGGTGCGAGGGGATATGCAGATGGATATTGGTTATTTAGGCAATGTGGGGTTTCGACCTGGACAAGGTGGTAATTATGGTGTTCCGAGGAATCCACGCCCGCAGACACCTGGTCAATATGCTGGGGTCATCTTTCCTGGGCCTACACAGTCCCCAGGTATGCAGGGAAGTGTGCAAAGAAATAACTCCGATTCTGATAGGTGGCTGCGTGGAACTGCTTTCCAGAAGGGTTTAATGCCTTCTCCTCAGACACCATTACAGGTGATGCACAAAGCTGAGAAGAAATATGAAGTAGGTAAAGTGACGGATGAGGAAGCAGCAAAGCAGAGGCAGTTGAAAGCTATCCTAAACAAGCTTACGCCCCAGAACTTTGAAAAACTATTTGAGCAAGTTAAGCAGGTCAGCATTGACAATGTTATTACGCTCTCTGGTGTTATCTCACAGATATTTGATAAAGCTCTCACGGAACCCACCTTCTGTGAGATGTATGCTAACTTCTGCTTTCACCTTGCTGCGGAGTTACCTGTTCTGAGCATTGAAAATGAAAGAATCACTTTCAAGAGATTACTCCTGAACAAGTGTCAGATAGAATTTGAGAGAGGAGAAAGAGAAGAAGAGGAAGCAAATAAAGCTGATGAGGAAGGCGAAGCTAAACAGTCAGAAGGGGAAAGAGAGGAGAAGAGACTCAGGGCACGAAGACGCATGTTGGGTAATATAAGATTAATTGGAGAACTATACAAGAAAAGAATGCTTACGGAGAGAATAATGCACGAGTGCATAAAGAAGTTGTTGGGTCAGTATCAGAATCCCGATGAAGAAGATGTTGAAGCATTATGCAAATTGATGAGCACGATAGGTGAGATAATAGATCATCCCAAAGCAAAGGAGCACATGGATGCTTATTTTGACATTATGGCGCAGTTGTCAAATAACATGAATCTGTCTTCCAGGGTAAGATTCATGCTTAAAGATGCAATTGATCTGAGAAAGAATAAGTGGCAGCAGAGGAGGAAAGTTGAAGGCCCGAAAAGGATTGAGGAGGTGCATAGAGATGCCGCACTAGAACGGCAGACGCAAGCTAGCAGGCTTGCTCGTGCTCCGAGTTTTGGGACATCTGTTAGAAGAGGTCCATCTATGGATTTTGCTCCCAGAGGTTCTAATATGTTTTCTCCGAGTTCCCAGATGGGTGGTTTCCGTGCTGTTCCCCAACAGATCCGTGGTTATGTTTCACAGGATGCACGGTTGGAGGAGAGACATTCCTTTGAGAACAGGACCATGTCTTTTCCTTTGCCTCAAAGACCCCTTGGAGATGATTCCATAACCCTTGGGCCCCAAGGTGGTCTTGCTAGGGGAATGGCTTTCAGAGGGCAGCCAACAGCACCTAGCATTCATTTGGCTGAGATGTCAAGTTCAGGAGATGTACCAAGAGTGGGATCTGGTCTAAATGGATTCAGTTCCATGCCTGAACGGACAACTTATGGTAATAGAGAAGATCTCATGCCAAAACACATGCCTAGTCAGACTATTTACGACCAATCACATCAACAAGAGCGGAATGTGACCTACGAGAATAGAGATATTAGAAATATAGATCGCAACTTTGATAGATCTCTTGCATCTCCACCTACACAGGGTGGGCCAATTAATTCGACGCAGGCGTTGCCAGAAAAGCGCTTGCATGAAAAGTCCATGGCTGCAGTTAAAGAATTCTACAGGTATTATTTTGTCTCATGCTAGACATTGCATAGTTGTCTTATAATGTTTAGACTTTAGACTACATACATACACATTAATAAGAAAGGAATACTAACCAAAAAGGAAAATACATGCTTACATGATAATCACTCCTTCCTTTAGCCTCTAGTAATAGTGAATGGAAGATGGTAAATTGTTTGATTTCTTGTTTTTCTCTCTCGTACCATTTCGTCGGATCAAGTCAATAATGCCCTCCTTTGTGGACTAATTTCTTCCTTTCATGTAACTTTCATTGCTTCAGCATCTTCATGTTTGTGTCAAAGATGTAATATAGAGGTTGGTTGTGGGGTCTATAGTTGACCAAAAGATTCCTTTGGATGTATGCTTAATTCAGTTCAATGGACAAATTTAACCTTCATGTCTAAAAAGTTATCCGACATTATGCTATATTTAATTGCAACTATATTGATAATATTGTTCACAATCAAAACTACTATAGTTTGGGGAGTAGGGTTGTACAATCAAAACTCCCGAGTAACTGGCTATCTCATTCTAGGATTTTCTGCGATTTTTAAAGATGCAACATGAAATTTTGAAAAGCCTTCGTATTTTGACATTTTCCTTTTGACATGTTCAATCGATTGTATTATCGATTTTGGTATTATGAAGTTTTTAAACTTGTGGCCTTATAATTATTACCATCCAAATGCATTTGGATTGGCCTATGGAAGTATATCATCAGCTTATGAAGCAATGTAAATTGAAGGATAATGTTGACCTCAAAATTCGGCTAAGCAAATAGCCAACAAACTTTTCTGTCCACCTAGGTGTCACGTGCACGCTGAGACACACCTTAGGGTGCAAAGGCTGCTATCCCGGTAAAAGTTCGACTATCGTTTGCGTTTCGACGATCAAGTCAACTGTCGAAATGGGATAGAATAAGTGAAAAGAGAGATAAGAACGAGGGGCTATGGCTAGAGTATAGGTCATCATACCATGAGTGTAAGTGGACTCGTCTATATATGGAGCAAGGGAAATGGGCTATTGAATCGAGCCAAAGTCCAAGAACAGGTTGTTTAGTTTACCTAATTTGATTGACATCATCTATGCCCAATCAGCTATCGGAACCCTCCGTCATGTGCATATCACATAATTTATCATTTGTGGGTCAGATTTTGAAATATAAGTTGTCTACTAGGTGAGGGCTTACGAATTGCCTCCAATTATGAGCTTAACATAAATAGATGATTACATGCAAATAGTCTTCGAGATATGAGGACTTACAGATGGCCTTTGAAGTATAAGCCACTCTCTATAAGCAAGTACTTACGAATTGTCTCTGAAATAGAAGTCAATATTAAATAAGGACTTACTAATTGCTTTATAAATATGCGGATGAGGATGAACCTATGAGATATCAGGAATCCCAAATAGCTTCTAAAAATAAATCGATCTCGATAAGCGAGGGCTTGGCTTAGAACTATAGTCGACTTCAAATAGGTGAGTTACGGATTGCCTCGAATAGATGAGGCCTTATAGCTAGCATCAACAGATATAATGACGGGGGCTTACGAACCAACCACAGAGAATTGAGGTTTTACAGCTAGCCCCAGAATATTGCTATCACAACATGATATGACAATTTCGACTACATCTACTATGTAATATGGACTAAACCAACGTGAAAATAAATGTAATATCTTAATGCGCATATATAAACAATGAGACATCATACTTTTCTGAAATATAACATGTAGTGATGTTTGTACAACTTAGAGTAACAGTATTGCTGATGCGAAGCAAGTAATATGGTATTGATAATAAAATGATAATATAGATAATGCGTCATGCATGTTGACATTAATGAAAATAACATTATATCATGCTAATAGTAATAATATAATACTAGTAGGATACTAGTATACAACAGTCACAAGTTTAAGCCTATTATGTTAGGCATTGACTTGTAAATGTAGAAATATATTGCGTGTATAACAATAATCTAACGGGGCGAGGAATATCTTGAAGCGAGGAATAGATAGAACAATAATCTCGCGAAGCGAGGAATAAATAGAACAATCATATTATGAAGGGAAGAATAAGCAGTACAATTATTTTGTGAAGCGAGAAATAAGTAAAACAATCTTCTCATGAATCAAGACATCTCGTGAAGCAAGGCAAGCCGAAGTGTCTTTGATGGAGACTATAGGTTAGTAGATGGCACCCTTTATAATAGGTGGGTGTCTCCCTTATGTCTATGTAATATGGTGATTGCTAAAGTTAATGGATGTCACATCTCTATAATAGGTAGGTGGCACCTTTGCGCTGAAGTATTATGATGAGGGTTATAGGTAAAATTAATGATACCCTCTATAATAGTTGGAGTGGCTTCCATGTGTTGATATGTCTTTAAATGCGGCAATAGGTTAAGGATAACACTCCCTCCAATAGATTAGTTGCTCCCTTATATTGATATGTCTTCAAATGAGGCAATAGGTTTAGGACGACACTCCAATAGGTGGGTGGCTCCTTATGCCGAAGTTAGTGAAAATATCATCTTGCGAGGAGAGAATCTTGTGAAGCGAGGAACATGTATCTCACAAGGAGAGGAATAAACATCTCGCGAGATGAGGAATATACGTCTTGCGAGGCGAGAAATAAACACCTCGGAGGAGAGAAATAATCATTTCGCGAAGCGAGGAATAAACATCTAACGTAACACGGAATATGCATCTTGCATGGTAGGGAATAGGCATCTCGCTAGACGAGGAATAAACATCCCGTGTGATGGGAAATATATAATAAGAATTTCATGAGCTAGCCTCGAAGAGCCATGACTTGTGTCTCCTTCAATAAGAAGTTAATTACGAGCGAAAGCTCGCCTTCAATCGTAAAATAATCACGAACCGACTTTGTGTATAATCTTAATAAATAAATGAATAAAATGATTCCAGCACGTATCGTAATTCCGTCATAAATAATTATATTTAATAATCACACCGACTTTGCATTTGGCAATCAGGAAGCGAGTTGAAAAAAATCGAATTCTCGACAAATTAATTGAAACTTCAATGACTCATTTCTCCATATTATCATGCCTTTAGTTGTAGTCCTAGACTTGACTCCCGATATACAACAGTGAGTCTGCTCCATACTTCATAGGTGAGAAAAGTAAAGTTGGGCAGGAAATTTTTAAATTGGCCATCTTTTACAGGTTTGGATTGCTATGTTTCAAAATGATCCAATAATCACTTACCTTTAAGATTTTGATAGCAAAAAGCAATCATGTAGATGAAAATATGAGTTCTTGGTCGTTAAAATAAATAAGAGGCTAGGAACTTGAACCAGTATCGGAAAGTGATTCGTTTGGACCGAAACATGGATAGCAATCTCCTAAACATGGAGGGTGAGTCAACTTTGCCTTCTAGCAACCCCAAAAATACAACAGTGAACCCATGGACAAGAAAGTGAAGCATCCGTATTATAGTTCCATAATGAGTCTCAATTTTGTTCCATGAAAATTGACAAATTATGAAGTAGTATATTCCTCTCAAACTTCAGCTTAGACTTGGATAGCTACTAAATAAAAAACCATTAATGGAAGTTCACAGTCAATAAAAGACACTTTCAAGCTATAGAAATCATAAGAACCATGCTCAATTAAGCTTTTGTAACACCGAAATAAACTGTGGCACGGAGTTTAAAGGAACAAGTTCGAGCCGTCATTTCTTTGTTAACCATATCTAGGGTTGGACAAAATTCCAGAACTGAATTGAACCCGAACCGAACTGAAGGGTTCTTCTTAGGTTAAATACCTGAATGGGTACTAGAATCAAGAATCGACGGGTTTGTTTAGATTCTCAGTTCTAGACAAAGAACTGAATAATAATCGAATCTTATTTTTAAATTTTTTTTTTATATTGAATAAGTCAAATTATTTTATTTTTTTCTAAATAAATTTGTCAATTAACTAATTAAGTAATTAATTGTAAGTGATCGAGGCTCCAACTCCTAATGACCAAGCCCAACTTCAACCTAAAATATTTTTTCCTACAAATTTCAGTTCAAGCCCAACTTCACTTCACAATTCACCTAACACTAATTCATTTTGTCATTTAGGTTTAGTAGTTGCCATCATTTTCAACGCTCCCCTCTCACAAGTCATGACTTCATCTTTGCTCTTCAAAATCATTGATGTTTTAGTGCTATTATTTACTTTTTGTTAATTTGTATACATTAGTCTTATTAGACATTTTTTTATTGGTATATTTTTAATTGAATTAAGTTATTTTTTAAGAGTTAAGATTGAACATATCATTGGTTGGATTAATGTAATGTTGTAAATGTTAAAAAATTTAATTATGGTACAGAATTGAACTGAACCAAACGAAACCAAACAAATCGAACCGAAGCAGCTCGGTTCCATAATTAAATTTGGACCCGACAATTTCACTTACTTAATACTCAGAAACTCTGGTTCGGTTCTATTCTCTTTAGAACTAACCAAACCGGATTATGTCCAAGCCTAATCATAGCCTAGATTATTAAACCCTTAGTAGAGCCACCACAAGATTGCATTGGAGCTGCCCCAATGGCAATCACCGGAGGCTAAATTCTGCCTAGATATTTCGACAAGTGGGCGGTGTGCGATACATTTTTCCAGCCGTTTCACAAGTTCCTGACGCATGTTTCAATTCACAAGAACACACCACTAGTGCCTCTCCAGGTGTTGTGAAAGAATTTCGAACTGGAGGGCCGAAGATAGTCGATACGGTGTTCATCAAGAGAAGTACTTGGGATCCATAACCAATAGTTTCAAAGGCCTTAATTTGCTAAGTATAAGCCCAAAAGGGAAACTAGTGTTTTGATCCAATAATAATTGTCGGCTTACTGACAGCAAAAGCGTTGTTTAAGGGGTTAAAGAGCTTGTTTTGCAAAGATAAATGGCCCATTATGTCCCAACCTTGGACAATCGCAACTGAGTAAAGAACCATCCTAATTCCTGCCCAATTGCGAATTAGCCCTTCGGCAGCTCGTGATAAAAAGAACGTAAGGCACCTACTAGTTGGCCCAGATTTGATTGGCCTTTGGACCATTTCATATTTAATAACAATTAGAACATTTGGGCTACTAGTCTTTGGCCAACACCCATTGAGCCCATTTATTTTCCCATCATAGATTCCAAGTAGACCATCTCTACGCCTTCACCTGAACCTGCAAAGTATTTTCAAAAAGTCTTGGCAGCATAGTTGTCTTTATCACGATTGGAGTTCATCGAAAGAGTACCAACAATTAGACAAGGACCTATGATTGCGTAGGAGGACCAACTAAAGACATTAGGCATTGCGAAGGCTGCTTCGCAGTAGTAATAGCAATAGCAATTAGCGAAGTAACTAAATTATGTTGATCCTCGTCCAAGAAAGAACCATTGAGGTCCGAAACTTGGTTGTATTTGGTGTTTTATTGCTACTGGAGACCGTGGTGGTCTTTGCTTGTGGAGGATGGCGCACGTGGTCAATCTAGTTTGGAATGAGAGAAAAATTGGTATGAGGCATTTCGCCAAATACTTTGGTGTGCGACTTTTTCCTTCGTTGATATTGCCCAAATCCAGCTCCTTGCTACTGTTATGCAAGGTAGTTTGATCTTTGTGGCTCTTCCTTCTTTTTCTTTCTGCTTCTCTATTTTGATGAACAACCGAGAACAAAAAGTAGTTTGAAATTTTTCTTTTTTTGCTGGCCTCGAAATATTTTAGCTTCTGTCGAGCATTTCCATGGTTGGTTTCTTCAACCTCTCGTTGGAAAGGTATTTATCGAAACTACATCAGAGTAACCATTTTCGTGGCCGGTTTCTAACCATTTTGTCAGAAAATTTCTTTTAGATCTTGTTGGCTTTTTGAAAATGTCGTTATACATGAACGACATATCGTTTTCACAAGATGGCGCCAATATATTGATCTCAAAATTCGGCCGATCAAGTTGCCAATAGATCTCGGCCACCTTCCCAGAAAAAAGTTCGAGACCATTTGCATTCGGAAGGTGAAGTCAACTACTTGAATGGGATATAATGAGTGCAAGGGGATAAGCTTGAGGGGATTTTGCTAGGTATTTTGATAGAAATACCTATAATGTAAATGGATTTATCTGCATATAAAGGGAGGGAAATGGGCCATTGAACAATTTGAACTGGGCCAAAGTCCAATAATAGGTTGTTTAATTTGATCCGGCCCAACTCAGTTGACATCATCAATATTCATTAAGCTAATGTGGGACCCCTTCCGCCACGTGCATGCCAAGTAATTTATAAATATAACAGATGAGTAGGAAAGACAAACGAAGAGGATTTGTAGGTTGCAGAAACAATGAGATATAATCTGTGTAACGATCCAAAATTTAATAATTTAAATCGCTACATAAAATTAACATTAAACATTTAATGACTTATAATAAATGATAATAGACAAAACTTTAAAAGTTTAGTATATTAAATTATAAGAAGATTTAAAAGATCTTCCATTGAATTAGGCCTTTCTCGCCTATCAAGAAATTCCCTTTTTATAAAATGGACGCCCATTATTCATATACGGTAGTGGTATAGACAAAATCCTAGAAATAATTGAAAATAATAAATTTCCTACATAAATATTCATTTTGCCAAGGCATGAAAAGCTGTGAGGGTATGTACAAAGCCCAAAAATCATAATTTCACGTAATCCGTGCATGCTATTACTTCCGGTAAGACAATTCAGAGACTGAATTCGAACTGATGTAAATTCTATTTTATTTCACCTAATTGACCATAAATAAAATTTTGGTTTCACCAATATAAAATAACACAAATGAGAATTTTGTAATAAATAAATCGTGTCTCAACTTCTTAAATAAAAATTCGTAGATGATAAAACTATAGATAAGGCTAGAAATAAAACTTTTAATCATGTTACACCGGATTAATTTATTAATTTATTGAGTCCCATAAATACATGACTGCACTTTATCCCTATAGTGGCACGTGGCCATTACCAACAAACCCATTATATCTTCCTCACACGTCTCTATCACAAAAATATATCTCAAATCAAAACCACTTCTCTCTCCATACCAACACCTACACGTGGCTACTCTATACCAAATCACTACAAAAAAATAAAATAAAATTTTAAAAATCTTTCATCAATCCAAAGAATGCAGAACGTGGCAGCCCATGGGAATTTTTAATTAATAATTAAACCTAATACATTAACATTTCAAGGTAAAGTCTTTCAATTTCAATAACTTGGGCTTCACTTGTTCGAATTAACTTTTTCTCGAGCCTAACCTAAAATGCATGATTAATTACGAGCTATCCAACGAGCCCAAAATCGATATATAAAACCCATTCAATCAAAATCTAATTATTTAACCCAAAATATAAGAATTTAAAACATTTTTCGCCTTAATCCCGTAACTTCCAAAAATATAACAATATAGCATGTAAAAAAACAAATAATTTAAATCCATGAAATTATCGAGGCTTTACAATCTTCCCTCCTTAAAATATTTTTGTCCTTGAAAATTTACCATGGTTAATCGAAGAGTTCTGGATATTTAGTTTTGAGCTCCTCTTCTTTCTCCTAAATTGATTCGTCAGGTCCATGATTTTGCCATTGAACCTTGATCAAGGGAACCTTTCTATTTNCATTGAACCTTGATCAAGGGAACCTTTCTATTTCTTAGTTGGTGCACTTTTCTATCCAAAATCATCATCGAATGACTAATAGTTCAACACATGATTAGGATCATGAATATATTTTCTGAGTATCGAAACATGGAACATGTTATGCATTGCTGCAAGTTCACGTGGTAAGGCAAGTCGGTAAGCCACAACACTAATCCTTTCAAGAATTTTAAGGTCCAATAAATCGTGGTCTCAACTTTCCCTTTTGCCAAATCTCTATACACCATTCATTAGTGTTACTTTCAGAAAAACTGTCTTGCACTTCAAATTCTAAATCCTTTCTTCTACCATCGACAACTTTTCTGTCGATCTTGTGTTATCTTTATTCTGGCTTTAATCTTTTCAACCGCTTCAACTGTTCGTTCAATAATTTTAGGACCCAAAGTTCTATTCTCTCTGATCTCGTCCCAATGGATAGGGGGATTTACACTTTCTATCATAAAGAGTTTCATAGGAGGCCATGTCTATAGTGGCCTGAAAGCTATTGTTGT
>CAIGRT010106460.1:0-22536 GCA_903798405.1 Fraxinus platypoda | reverse complement strand
CGTGTGTGTACTTTGAAATTTAAAGGTTTGAAGTACTTTAGAATTTACAATGTTTTAGAACAAGTTGAACTAATACAAAATACATAAAATATCATTTTATTCGTAATAGGAATGAAGATGACAGTGAATAACTGGTTTAGGACCATATTGTCCAAAAACTTTATCACTTTAGTTATGTAAGTACGATTCTTTTATAAACTAGGAATGTAACGAGGATGTAATGCAGAAGATTAGAGTGATTTGGACAAAATGGAGAAGTGCTACATAGTTTTATGTGATCTAAATCTACTCATCAAGTTAAAATATAACACATTAGAATTATTAGACAGACTATCCTTTATGGTATTCAGTATTATATAACTGAAACATAGAATATCCATACGATAAACATGGCAGAATGATGATAATGAGGATACATCCCTACAAGCGAGGTGGCACTGTGGAGGATAATTTATATGAATGATGGCTTACGTAGTGGGCATGAATTGCAGAGACTTGAAGAAGCTCTCTTTCACAAGATTTGATAGTCTTAGAGAGAGGTGAACCAAAATTAACTTAGCCTGGCGTGGTTACACTTCATCTAATTAGATCTTGAGCAATAGATAGGCGGAGTGAAGGAAAGGATTCACATAGTCGACCCCAAATTTGTTGGAGTTAAGGCTTAGTTTGCTGTTGTTGTCTCTATATATAAATTTCTTAAAATATATGCCCTTGGTGAATGAACCATTGTAGAGTGAATATGGTGGTCGCAGTGAACTGCCAATAACAATAAGCTTGTGTGAATGCTTCATATCGATATATTTGATCTATCTATTTAAGAGTCAATCACTGTTTCCTCTCTCTTTTAGTAGAAGTAGTTGTAGCCAGTTTAGGATGACTTTTCTCTTCGCTCATAATAATAATACAGGAGATATTTTATCTAACATATGTTATAATTCACATGTTCACACAATGGTATAAAGGTGCGTACTTCGTGGATGTGTACCCAAGAAGCTTCTTGTATATGCATCCAAATATTCTCATGAATTTGAGGAGAGTTGTGGTTTTGGATGGAAATATGCAGCAGAACCAGAACACGATTGGAGCACCTTGATTGCAAATAAGAACGCTGAAATTCAGCGACTCACTGGTATATATAAGAGTACTCTGAAAAATGCTGGCGTGGAACTAATTGAAGGGCGTGGAAAGGTTGCATAATATTCTGTTAAGCTTATCATATTTTTATCCAGAAGTCATATCTTGACACTGCAACAAGTTATTGATTCTTTGTATGGACTTCCATAACTCCACATGCAGATTGTGGATCCACACACAGTGGATGTGAATGGCAAACTCTACTCAGTTAAAAACATTCTTATTTCTGTTGGTGGACGGCCTTTCATTCCTGATATTCCTGGAAGTGAATATGCAATAGATTCTGATGCAGCCCTTGATTTGCCCTCAAAACCTAAGAAAATTGCCATAGTTGGGGGTGGTTACATTGCTGTTGAGTTTGCTGGCATCTTCAATGGCTTGAAAAGTGATGTCCATGTATTCATAAGACAGAAGAAGGTGCTAAGAGGCTTCGATGAAGAGGTAGCAACCACATAAATCTTTGCCCCGTTCACTTAATAATAGCCATCAAATTTCCCTCTTTAATTTATGCAGATCAGGGACTTCGTTGGAGAACAAATGTTATTAAGGGGAATTGAGTTTCACACAGAGCAGTCACCTCAGGCTATTATCAAATCATCAGATGGTTCGCTTTCTTTGAAGACTAACAAAGGAACCATTGATGGATTTTCTCATATTATGTTTGCGACAGGACGCAAACCCAATACGAAGGTTAAGATTTTCATTGTGTTGTCTGCTCATCCCTTGTAGGCTTCTCGAGTTCTTTAAATTACCATTATGGACAGTATAGTCCTGCACTTTGCATGGGTTTTGCCTGCCTTTTTTGCCCTTACCTTTCTAATATATGCATATGTACATACATTTAGAGTAAGTAGTAGGGATATGATTGAGACCATGGTGTGCCTTTAAAGCATGCGGAACAATTTAGTTTGTTGGTCTGTTTCTCTTCCAAAGAAGGATTCTCCGCGGCTCATTAGATATTACTTTGATAAACCGACAGATGTTTTATATGAGCAGAGCTATTAGTTGCTAGCTCAAAAGAAAAAGGCTCACACTGAGTGGATGATGAGTTTGTGGTTGTTGATGCATTGTAAATTTGTATCGAATTGCAGAATTTAGGATTGGAGACAGTTGGAGTTAAATTGAAAGAAAATGGAGCAATAGAGGTATTATCTTCGTTTGGCTGATTTTTTTCTCCTTACCTACCTCTGCACAAGATACATAATAGAGTGTTTAACTTTCGGTTCTTTTATTTCCTCAGGTTGATGAATATTCTCAGACATCTGTTCCATCGATTTGGGCAGTTGGAGATGTTACTGATAGAATAAATTTGACCCCAGTTGCTTTGATGGAAGGAGGGGCATTGGCAAAAACTCTTTTTGCAAATAAACCAACAAAACCGGAATACAGGTGCTCTTACTACCATGATGAACCCTTTTATTGACTTAAAATTGTGAGATAAATCGGTAAACCTCATGAACCTTACCCAAGCACATTTAGTATATGGTGGGAAAGATGCTCAATCATTCTATTATTGCAGTTACTAAATTTGAATGTAATGGAAGAGCACTAGCTTTCTTCTTACCATATAGCTTTCTTGTCTTATCCAGGGCTGTACCATCTGCAGTTTTTTCTCAACCACCTATTGGACAAGTTGGTCTTACTGAAGAGCAGGTGTGCAAACAGATTTGTATGACTGATAAAGTTACAAACTTACAATTGGTTGTGACGCTTGACATGGCATAATTTTTCAGGCAACAAAGGAATATGGTGATGTTGATGTGTATACAGCAAACTTCAGGCCCTTAAAGGCTACTCTTTCAGGTCTTCCAGATCGGATTTTCATGAAACTAATAGTGTGTGCAAAGACAGACAAAGTTCTTGGTCTGCACATCTGTGGAGAAGATTCACCAGAAATTATACAGGTTGCTTCCTCTTGTCTTATCTTCCCATGAAATGATATGCATGTCACATGGCTTATTGGAATTCTGGATGTCCAGGGATTTGCGGTTGCTGTAAAAGCTGGCTTGACCAAAGCAGACTTTGATGCCACTGTGGGTATTCACCCTACAGCAGCAGAGGAACTCGTCACCATGAGGACACCTACGAGAAAGCTTCGGAGGATTCCATCTGAGGTCAGTCCATTACTCAGAGCTTTCTCTGTCATAATGTTATCCTTTTAGTTGAAGAGAACTCTGAATTCTTATGTAGCCCTTGGAGTGCTCAGTACTAGAATAAGCAGTGTTTTCATGAATCATGTATTCTTCATAATTCTTACAACTTGAATTTTCTTTGCCGTGTTTATGATAAGCCTAGATTAGTGTTATCACCACAGACTGTTGTTTCTTTTGAAATTTGACAGGCGTGTTTCTAGTTTTATGTTCATCAAAATCTGATTTCCTCTGTTTCTCACTTTATTTGACACATACTCCCTGTTCACATAACTTTCTGAAACATTAGGAATCAAATACTTCATTTTGTTAGCCATTCTTTTGCTTCTATTCGGTTTATCATGATTTCTATTTATAATTAGCCATTTCATTCATATTATTTCAGGGAAAAACAGAGTCTGAGTTCAAAGCTGCTGCTGGAGTTTGATGCTGGTGACAAAACAATCTACTTGCTCCTTTAAAATTGATTTTTCTGAGTGAAATATGCCACTGATGCGCAATGTGATTTTGTCTAGGAGTTCAATACAGTTTATATCGTTGTCGTTTCTTCTCTGTTCTGTTCTGTTTAGTTTCCTTTTCTTCATTTTCTTTCTTTTATTCTTTGAGTAATTTGTGTTTGCGTCTACATGGGAAATATGTGCTATAAACTTTTCATTCCTGGAGGCAGGTTTGCTGCAGTCCACCATGCATTTATGATTTTTTACAACTCACTGCACTGCTGAAGTAGGCATGTTTGTTAAGCAATAAAGTTAACATAGAAGTAATAGGCAAGTTTTAACAAATACAATTAATTCCTTGGTCAAAGTTGGACATAATGGCAAGAATTAATTTCAAATAAGTAAATTATTTTACATAAAAGCAAGGTAGATAAGATATCTAAACTTTTACCTTTTTTTAAGCTTAGCCAAACATGCTAGTGCTCTTTTGCCACACTATTTATTATTTAAGTAGTAGCATGTGTTTCTAACAAATGATTTTTAATCATTTGAGGGCAGGACAGATGGTTGCACAATGGAACAATTTATTTTAACAGCAGAACGGAAGAAATCAGCTAAAGCATTCCTACCCCTCTGAATGCCTATACTAGATTCTGTGCGCTTCTGTCATGGCATGAATGATATCATGCTAGAATTTAAAGTAGAAACCTCAACTGCAAGATCGTTTTACTAGTGCTAGTCTCTTATGGTATATTGCTCCCATTTTTTTGGGTTAATAGATTTTGGAATAGTGGTTTTTTAGAGAATGTGTGTTTAAAAAGTAGGGAAAAGTTTTGGATTTACATATAAAACTATTTTATTGAGAGAGTGGTTGAAAATGAGTTTTGGGAAAATGGGGCTCAAACAAGGGCATTGATAGTTTTGTCTTCACATTTTAAATTGATGGATTTGCAAAATAGTTCTTTGGTATAATTGCAGAAATTCTCTTTGATACCCTTCTGGAATCGGTAGTCAAATTCTATTTCCGATTGGGGCAGTTGACAATTGAATCTGGTTTTGACCTTTATTTTCATCTCCGTAATAGAGCAAAAAGAAGCCCATGCACCAAGTTGTTCAAGAATAGTGGCGTTGAGTTTCTCGACCCTTTGACTGAGGTTTTGTTAGTTCTATTTCTCTGTGGGGGCAGGGAAGGGATAATCCCTCCAAAAGATCTCTTTAATGATGTCTAATCTATCCCTTCTAAGTGACTAAAGTCTAGTATTCTCCAAATAGTAGAATTTTCTTACTCTTTGGTCACTCGCTGTTGCACGTACATATGAATTTTGATGCATTCACATTATCTTGTTCAAATTAAAGCCTTCCCATGCTGCGGCCCATTTTTTAACCTTTTTGATTCTCTCATCTTTCCCTACTATTTACAATTGAGTAAACAATATATAGCCTATGCTTGGCTAATTTACCATTTCGTGTCTACAAACACATTTATCTACTACTCATTTTTATCTATTCATAATTTCAACACTTTCCAAACGAGCTTTAGTATTTCGCTTCTGATCTGTGGAGCATTTAAATTGGAAAATGATATTATTCACTGTCAGAAGACATTTGGTTTAAGCTTACAGTGCATGATGTAAAGAAAAAAACCTTTAAAAACATTGTCTTCCAGCCTTTTCAAATATGTCGTGAACACAACTTTTTGAGATTGTTTAGTCTCGTGGTAGATATAAACCAAGATATTTTTTCTGCGTGCTTACTATGTTTTTTCTCCTCGTGATTGACGGGCTGAAATAATTTTTCTGTACTCAATGCTTGTTCTGATGTATGAAGGTTCTGATGATAGGAAGAATATGAAACCTCAATTCTGGGCATGGAGATGTTTCTAGGGAGCCATGACCATTGATATATCTCGGTGAATTCGAAGGTTGCTGTATCACAAGCTGAATCCATCATAATCTTGTGAACTGATTTCTTACCTTGGATTTTCGTACTCTGTTAGATATATTATGATGCTACTAGATGAGTTGTTCTATTGTCTGTAGTGTTTCTGTATTTATGAATTTTCCAGAATGAGTGATCTTGTGTTTCGAGAGAAATTTTCGACCTGAAAAGAGAGCTCTTCTTAAACTTTTGTATGCTTCTTTCCTGTGTAATAAGTACTTAAAGTAATAACTATACCTTCAAGGGTGGTCTGGTGGACAAGAAAACAAGAAGGGGAGTAAGTAGGGTCCCCATTAGCTGTTATGGGCCGTATATTGAAACCCAAGTCCAAAATTACAAACGTGTTCTCACGTGTGGCAAGGCCCACAATCTCATTTGATACCTCACATGTGTGTACCATCTCTATTTTATTCCTTGCACACGCACAATGCACACTCTTTACTCCTTCCCTACACCAAGGGGCAAGATTATCATCTATCTGTAATGTCTCTGTCACTCTTTCTGTTTTCAGTTTATTATTTTTGAAAAATACTTCATTGTGAGTTGGCAAAGGGTCGATTTTGAGCAAATTCAATTCGACAAACAAAGTTCAGTGATACAAGCATGTCTGGCTAGCTAATAGTATGTTTGGCAAAGATTTTATAAAACTATAATCTAGTCAATATTATCATTATAGTTTATGGGTTCATATGACAGATCGTCTTGTCTTTTTTATCTTCTTGTAGATTTTTTTTTTTAAAAGAAATTTAATTTAGATCAGCTTCTTCTTAAAAGTCTTTTAACTATATAAAGCGTTTTCAGAAAATTATTCAAATATGTTTAGAAGTTGTTTCTTAATTTTAGAATCAATTTTTAATTTTTAAAATCCTGTCCAATGGCACTATGAAGATCCATAGGTAGATGTGTGGCATAGAAGTTGAAAGTAATGGATAAACACCAATAAATTCCAAAGCCTAACGAATCAACTTAATAAAGGGACCCTTTTGTTTCTGGTCCATACGAGGGATTTGTCGTGATTGGTCGAAAGAAGTTTTTTCGTACGCATGTAATCTTTTTACTTTGAGAAAATATATAGAATAAGATAAAGAGACTCGGAGAGTTTTAAGGAATTCTTTATTGTAAGAAAGGGCCCTTTTGTTTGTGGTTCTTAAAATTTGCAAAGATGAGTGTTTTGTCTTAGATTAGTATCAATAGGAACGTGTGTTGACTATTTTTGACAATGAAAATAGAATTAGAGATCAGAAGAGTTTAAAGGCTTGTTTGGGATAATGTGTTAGTCGAGTAACATAATCTGTTACTCGCATTAAAATTTGCAAAGACGAGTGTTTTAGATTAGATTAGTCTAAGTAGGAGCGTGTGATGACTGTTTTTGACTACGAAAAAAGAATAAGAGATCGGAAGAGTTTAAAGGCTTGTTTGGGATAATGTGTTAGTCGAGTAACATAATGTGTTACTCGCATTAAAATTTGCAAATTTGAGTGTTTTGTCTTAGATTAGTCCAAATAGGAGTGTGTGTTGACTATTTTAGATTGCGAAAATAGAATAAGAGATTGGAAGAGTTTAAAGACTTGTTTGGTCGAGTAACATAATGTGTTACTCGCATTAAAATTTTCAATAATGATAGATGACTGCTTTATTCAATTAATGCAAGAATTTTTCTTGATATGCAAGTTAATGGTTTGTATCCAGTCTACGTTAGCGAGTTTTGTTGAGACACGTCAAATTATTAAAATGGATGTCCTAAATTTATTTAGCAATTCATGTCATAATTAATTCTCTAGAATTAATTTGTGGATGAAATTTTATACAAATACCAATCAACTTGAGCTATCCATATAAATGGAAAATATTTTCTATTATTATTTATAAAGAAGCGACGGGTTATATAACATTAATAACATTGTCGTCGGTAAATGAATATCATCTTTATATTTACCGAAGAATTCTACTGTCGTTGGTAAATGACTATCATCTTTATATTTATAGTATCGTGTTGAAATTTGTCAGAGACTCAATTTACTGCTAATCGTTGTCACCATGTTCGTCTTAACTCGATTTAATTTATTTTGAAATTGTAACTAAAGTCCTAACTATACTTGTTAGACAAAAACTCATAATAATATAGTACATTGAACATTCAATTTACAAAGTGGATGAATCCTTCAAATTCAAATCAAGAAACTACTTAAATTCCATTTTACTCAAAAAATCGTACTTGATTATCAATTCCGTAAGATAAGAGGGAACAGAGCATTGAATTGGAGGAATGCCCACATGCCAGCTAATCACAATTCACAGATTGGGTCCCACTATTGACAATTCACATGGCCAATCAGAATTCATCAGCCGACATTATGGGACCCATCTCACATGGGGCTGCTCCGCCAGATCTAACGGTCATAAATTCATTCCGACCACCCCATCTCCGCCATTGATCACCGGCCCACCGCCTTGGAAAGTGTCCCACTTTTGTTCCCTCTTCGCACCACATTAGACTTTAATTTGTCATCCATTTGACCAGCAGACGTAGCTGTATTAACTAATTTATGTCCCACTCAAAAATTATCGCACTCATCTAACACGCGTCGTAAACTTATACTAATTATTAATTAATTAATTTTTTATTTTCAAAGAAAGTGATTCAAATCTTGTATTCGAGAGACGTGAATGTAACCTACATGGTAAGACGTTTTATAATTTAAATTTAAATAAATAAATATATCTCGTTTTAAATACTTTATCGTCTTGTCGACCTTCCTTTCCTCTCGATGTTTAGATATTCACTATAAGTCTTTTCTCGATAAACTTTAGACGAAATGATTTAACAGTAGTTGATTGATCTTGGTCGGGATAAGAAACACGTGACTCGTGATTTTGATGTTATGAAACCCATGCACACGGAGAATAAGTAACCTAGACATTGTTTCACCTCCAATCATCCTATAAAAGTTTCTTGTAACCCTCCCATTTTCCACCACTCAAACCCACATTTCTCCATTAAAATTTTCTCTTACAAACCCTAAACAGGTTCTTCTTGAACAAAGTTTTGGTTTATTTTCAAGATGGAAAGAGCATCAGCTTATGAAAATGATCTCAATTTGAAGGCAACTGAATTGAGATTAGGGTTACCAGGCACAGATGAATCATCTGAGAAACAATATTCAAGAAACAATAAGAGATCTTCAGCAGAAATGGATAATTCATGTGAGAAGAATGAGCACGAATGTTCCCCAGCTCCAAAGTAAGTACTTTTAACCAAGAAATGAGTTCAAATTTTGTTGTAGTATTGCATATCAAACATGTTCTTATTGAGTTACGTTTTAATGTTTAGGGTACAAGTAGTTGGCTGGCCACCGGTTAGATCGTACCGGAAAAATGTCCTGCACCAGAAAAATGAATCAGATTTGTCTGGGATGTTTGTGAAAGTGAGCATGGATGGAGCTCCTTATCTAAGGAAGATTGATCTCAAGGTTTACAAAAACTACCCAGATCTGCTCAAGGCCATGGAGAACATGTTCAAATGCTCGATCGGTAAGAACATGACCTGTTATAGTTGCCAAGCATACTAAAATATATCCATGCGGTCGACATAAATTTACGTTTCTGCTTTGTATATTTCAGGGGTGTATTCAGAGAGAGAAGGGTACAATGGATCTGAATTTGCACCAACTTATGAAGACAAGGATGGAGACTGGATGCTGGTTGGGGATGTTCCATGGGACATGTTTATTACTTCTTGCAAAAGGCTAAGGATAATGAAAGGGTCAGAAGCTAAAGGGCTGGGATGTCTATAGGAAACCTTTCTTTGCTCGGGTTCTTTGTGGTGGTAGTGAGTTCGGGCATGGTCAGCTCCCAAAATGTGACGGGTGGTGTGTACAAGGCCCCGGGAAAGAATTCACCTCCTGGCAAATTCCATTTACAAACACAAAGTTTATGGGTGATCGATATTGCTCGTCATCATCTAGCTATTGCATTTATTTCGACATCAGACGATACAATAGACAGAATTTTAATAATCCATGTTATCTAACACTGACAGAGATATACAATTGGAGAGGGACAAAAATTCATGGATGGTTTAGGGCAGGAAAGAGATTTAGATCTGTACATATGAAAGATAGCCTCATTTTTTTTTCCATCATTTTGAGGATTTGTATGTATTTATAGAGTATACATAGTCTAATATCCCAAAATACATATTGTAATCTTCACCAAAATTTACTCTTTAAGAAAAAACTGTTGGAACACATCATAATTAAATTGTCTAGATATTTCAGATTTACACAGTTAGATCCTTCGATCTGTACCATAAAGAGTTCCTACACAAACAGATTGCTTATCATGTACTAAAGTAACAAACTAAGGTTTATTCTCTACAAAAAATTACAAGTTGACCAGATAAATTTTCTTTTGTGTTAAGCTAAAGTTGTGCCGAAAGTTACGTAGATTTACGTACATTTATCTTCCTTTCTCTAATTTCTTACACTGATACTGCACTTCGGCATTCTATTCATTCGTCGCTACATTTACTACAAGATCAAATACAATTAGATCTTTCACGACCACAACTACATCGTTTGGCCATAATTTATTCGAGATCTAGAATTGTTAGTGATTAAAAGAATCTTCTCTTGGCACATCTAATGCCCCGTTTGGCATTGATTTTTGAAAAGCAAAAAAGGGGTTCTGACATTAAAAAGCTACTTTCAAACATGTTCGTATTATTTTCTAGAAGTGTTTTATCTGACTAGAATTTTTTTTATAAAACTAAAACAAAAGATAAAGCCCTGCCAAATAGATCATAAGAACATACGGTAACGAATTACAGTTAAAATCAACTTGGATTATAGTAACCTGAAATTCAGCTAATAATAAAGAGCCATATTTGTTTCTTATTTCCTAACTGCAATACGCTGCTAGAGCTCATCACATAAAATGAAATTTAACCAAAAATAATTAATAGGCTTTCACCATTGAAGAGCCTTGCCTATAATAGACCTGTCTTCATTCATGACGTCACAAGGCTAAATTCTCCAGTCATCAAATTCTCGTTCACATAATTGATAGTTCAATAATTGACTGATTTTTTCAATTGTAAATTATCATCAAAATAATCAAAGAAGGCAACAATCAATTAATGGATCTTGAAGACTAACAAGGTCAAATGATATCATAACACATATTTCTACATTATGAATTATTCTCTGTCTGTTAAAGAGAGAATTTTCTATAACTTATCAATAATTAATTACTTTTACGATATCAAAAATCATCCACGATGTACGATGGATACGGATTTTAAATAAACAATTTCATCTTCTCCATAGTTATAGTTTAAGCTTCGAAATGCCCGTATAAGAGCAGACAGAGTTTTTAAGTTCAAATCTATCCTACCCATTTATTTATGAAGATGGTGCATTTGTTAAGCCTTTGATGGAAATGAGAGAACAAGATAAAAGATGTAATTTAAATAAATAAGTTTATATTCGCTCTATCTATTTAAACTTTTAGACGAGATAGTTCAAAGAAAAAAGCATACCAATGCAAGCAGTCAAAACATATCCTAAAAAATCAAAAACTATACCAAAGAAAATTTTCAGAGGAAATTATGATCAAGAAGTAATAAGTACGTTGGGCATGGTAAGCAGTTAAAATGGCCCAAGACTATCAGTAGACATGAAGTTCACATGCATGCTAGAACTTTGATCATGAATCGATTCCATCCTTGAATCCAGTATAGCAAGCTGTGATTTCACCCATGGTGGATTATACCTGCCTTCCACCCACAATGCTTCACCAGTATCTTTGTGCTTGAAGTCTGGGTAGTTTGGACTCCTCTGTAATCACAAATACAATACCGAATGCAAATTTCACATAACTTAATGGTTGAAAACAAATGAAAGGAAATCTGGATACAGATGAATAATTGAAGCATGTGCATTGTACTAGAGCATAAACAATATTTGCAGCGTTAGATCTTTATGTTAACCTCTGGTGCAACAGTGGGATTTAGTTTTTGGAGAAACGGAGAATAGCTCAAGAATCTTGGTCTGAATTAATGAAAATATGTAGAATTGATTTATCATAAAGCATGGACACCCCTTTTGTTATGTCGGCATTAGTCACTGTGCAGTCATAATAGTAATAAAATCGTAATAGTCAGAAAAATAAGTAGCAATAATACTAATAAGAAGGAAAATAAGAAAAGTAATGGTAAGAGTCCTAGGAAAATAGGAAAAATTGTCTGGAAGAATGACTTCAAAAATTCTGCTAAAATTTAGCGTAGGAGAAATTCCTCTACTCCCTTGGGAAAATCAAATCACAAATGAATTATTATTTAGGAACTACAAAACTCGGAATGACCTAATCTCTCTATCTTTTATCACTGCTGTAATTGCATGCTTGGAATTACCTCAAATGAATAATCATCAGATCACATATGTTAAAGACCTTTTTATGACAGTAATTGTCAGCTTTAACGTTATACTTCAGATTAGCACCTCTTGATGTACTCGCTGAACATCAATAACCTCCATTTATTTTTTTAGAGGTATCAAAACTATCTTGTCTGTCATACCACGAAAACATTGAATTGTCGTGTGTGTCCTTGCAAGTGATGCATACATTTTAGTGCGCCAGTCACCCCAAAAGTACGTGGCAAGCATCCATTTCCATTCATCGTGCACAATCTCTTATTTATAGTACTTCCAATAGAAAGTGAGATTCTATATACCTCCATTATCTAGACCTCTAGTCCCTTTATAATCCACAAGATCCTTTATTGACAAGATTGTTTTTCGTCTTCATTAAAGATTTTACTCGGGACTTAGATACTGCATTCTCACTACTCCCACTGTGTATACCTTGCATGGTTTGTCATCAAAGCTGCATTCAAAAATCTTGTGAAACTTCTAATCGTTATCCCTCTTGGGATCCAAATGCAGTTGCAAAATGCGAGTAACAAATTCCTCTTCATCTCCTTAAGTAAATTTGGCTCCTTCATAATCTACTTCAACATTTACCTGTACATGGCTAATATACCATTCATCTTTTACAAAGTTCGCAGATCTCCTAGGAGGACTCCTAATCATTTTTCAAGACTCCCTCATGCATAGGTGATTCTGGCTTACTGTTGGTTGTATGATTGCACATCACTATGGTTGTTCCAAAAACCTGATTTTCATTCATTACTGGAGACTTGGGTAGCTTGGAAAACATTCTTCTATATATAGTGTTGTTCAACTGTAAGTCATTGTCGAGACAGAGAGACAGGGATGGTATACAATCTTCTAGGAATAATCCGAGTTCGTGTGAATAGTCTTAATCTTGGAGACATTGGTGGTCATTTATCGGTGTATCATTGTTGGCACTGCCACTACTAGGATTTCGCTGTGCTGAATTGTGTTATCGTGCTTGAACGGGCCATCATACTGAGGTTGATTGTTGCATTGAGGTGGGACATCACAGTCAAGGTGATAGTTGATGTTGAAGATAATATTTTTACAGTGGCTTAATCTAACAGCTTAAAATTTTAGATTAAGTAGTTCAGTATAGTATATAATATGGTGTAATAGCGGTTAAATGTCCTGGTTCAAGTCTCATCTTCACCCATGAGGGGCTGTGTTGAAGATAATAATTAAGTGATATACATTTGGCTCGATTTAACAGCCTAAGCTTTCACATCAAGTGGTTTGACAGTTGTGTCTGAGTAGGTCATCATATTGAACGAAGTTATCAAGTTGTTGGTAGTTAAACAAAGTCGGACCTGGAGTCAAATCTGCAGTGCCTAGTTTTTGTGCTCTGCCCACTCTGCGCCAACGCCAAAATGCATCACAATCGAAGCCTATCCATTTGTGAAGATAGTGTATTTATTCCAATAAACCTCTGCTCCATTTTCTGGCACAAGTTTTCTCGTTCTTCAATCCTATTGTCATTAAAATGCTTACGGCTATCACCAACATTAACTACCAGCTCCTGTTAGATCCATGATTTGGTACTAATTGGGTATGGCAGCAAATTTAGGACTTCAAAGACACGAGAAAAGTTCAAGAATCTTGATGGAACTGTTTTTTTTTCCCGAACAGCTGATCAAACTAATTGAATGTGTAGAATTTACTAATTGGAAAACATGGACATTGCTCTTCTTATATAGCCATATAGGCAATAACCATAGAGGAATCCAGTATTACTAAAACCATGATAACCGCCAAAACAAGGAAAATTAACTATAAACCTCGTAATAATAAAAAAATTAAGAAAGATAAGGAACTCCTAATAACTAGCAATATCTAAAAACAAACTCATTTTCTTATAGTTAGCATTACCCTACATCACTTTCCCCAGAGGCTCACTGCATACTTTATCCTTTACATCCAGTAATTGGAATTTCCCGTGTGTGTGAATCTAAAACACAGGACAAGGACAAAAGTGCGATATGTCATGCTAATACTCTTATGCACAGGCACAGAGCTATTCAAGTTGTATGATGGTTTTGAGCAAGAAGGAAATGCCGCCATAAAGAGTTGCACTGAAAAAATAACGTCTATATCCATTTAAGCATGAAGTAAAGAGATTACCTTGTTTTTCCTGTTATCCCACCATTCTAATGGATTAGCAAAGAAAGCTTGCCATAGCTCTTCTGTGGAACCTGTAGTATTTGCAGCATAATTGTTTTGCTTCCTACCTGCAAGGTAATATATAGAATTTATTGAGAGATCCATACTAGCAAATGAGACCAAAATATGCAAAGAGAAGAGGGTAGGGAACAATAATTACCTGGTGTTGGGGAATTGGAGTCACCATTGTACAGTGAAACTGGGGAGGGGCCCCTTTCTACAAAATTTAGTTGCTGAACTACTACCTGCCAAAAATAATAACAGATAGTACAAATGCGATGTTAGAAAATAATTACCCGAGATCTCCAGGAATATTAAATTAGAGAGGCCAGAAACCTTATAATAGGTCTGCTGGGTCTCGTCTTCATTTTTAACAGTATCTGAGACTAGGCGACCAGAGACATATATTTGTTGACCTTTCTCTACATGCTTAGAAGAAATATGCGCCATCTCATCCCAGAATGCCAAGTTAATCCTGAAAATATAAGCAAGATATATTGGTATTATGTTCGGTAATAATGAAATTGTAGCTGGAATAGCTTCACATGGGCAGCAAAGACAAAAATAAGCAGGTAAAAACCATCGTGTTAATCGACCAACTTTCATATGAGTGGAACCAAAACATTTCCAAAGAATACTGTGTATAGGTGAAAATTTCAAGTGCTTATCAATGGTTGAAATCATGAAGACATAACTAAAAAATCTTGAAACAGCCAAATCTTTATCCTTTGGGAGGCATTTGAAATGGTAATACTGAGTTATACATTAGTACAAATATGTAGCTGCTTGGAAATGGTGTTTTTCTAGGGTAATTCGAAGAAATTGAACCAAGGTCCCCATTCAACAACTGAAGGGAGACTTGGATCACCGAACGATCTGTTTTTAGTTTCTACACTTCACAGATTCACCACCAATACTAAAGGCACGTTCTTCATCAATTTTATTGCTCAAAAATCAAAAGAACGATACAATCATATAAAAAACTACTAGAGTAGCACCTTTTCCTAAAGCACTTAATTACAGCTTAAATTCGTGTTTAAGGGTAAAAATATCCAAATAAGCATTGATGATTTGATATCCAAATAAAATTGAACAAATCATCACAATATAATTCGATAGTGTACCAGTGGGCTCATTTATAGAACACTAGAAAGTACTAATCTAGAAACAAAAACCCAAAGTTGATAAGATCAGCAAGACGTTAAGCCAACTAAACTGGAAATTAAGCCAACTCCAGTACCACTTTCTTCATAAAACTGCCACCATCTAATATCTGTTCACCATCTAATATAAAGGCTTAAATATTTTCTTCAACAGGCACCGGGTTATTTTTTAACCAGAGCTGTGTAAAAAAAATTTAATAAACAGGTTAAACTCGTGGGTTTTGCTGTTTTCAACCATATCAACAAACTTCTAGAAAAAAAAAAAAAAGAAAAAAAAACAATTACATCAAGTGAAAAGGGATTTTACCAAACCGTTTCATTTTGTGATTTCTTGACGGCGAGTCGAGACCAAGCTAGGACCTTTCCGGAAGGAAGATGCTTGATTTGGACAGGGGTCGCAACAATTCCGATGAGTTGTACGGAGTTGCAAAGCTCTTTCTTCCACTGAATCTCAGAGGGCCTCGGGTATTGAGAAACAGCAAACCGTTCGTATTCATAAACCCCATTGTTATTGCTTGCAGCACTGTTGTAATCAAATGTGCATCTTATTCTGCCTACTGAACCTAATCGTTTGCTTCGGTTTGAAATTGTCGCAATGGATAAAGATTGAAAACTTTGGGAAAGTGAGGGAAGATACGAAATTGGTAAAGGGTTCTTTGGGGTGCAGTAGAGGGTGTTTCTGGTTAGCATTACAGTTTGTTCTAACGCCATTGGAACTGGATACACTGCTTGCTCTGAAGAAGCGGAGATAAGAGGAAAAGATATTTGATTAAAGTTAATTTCTCAAATGGTCACTGAAGTTCAAGTGAAATTTCAAATTGGGTCATTAAAGTATCTTTGAGACTCGTTTAGCCATTTAAGTTAACTAATATTACATAGCCCCCATTTGTTTCTCATCATTTCAGTATAAAAATGAGAATTTTTACAGTTATATTCAAAATTGTGGGACTCACCAAGAGAGAAACAAGTCAACTATGGTAACTGTAGTACTGTGCAACGGCCCTAATTCTTCTAAAATGGGCAAAACAAGGAGAAACAAACAGGGGCATAATTGGTAATTCATTAAGCGGCATCCACTTCATATATGATGTCCTTACACTTCATATCGGATGTCCGTCGGTTAAACCTTGTCAATTAACAATTTTTGTGAACGCGTTGTGAAATTACAAGCGTGTTCGGTCGATATTAAAATCGGATGAAAATTGAAAAATTAGTAGTTATTGTTGACTTTTATTAGACGAGTGAGACCCAATAACAGCTATATTTTCAATTTTAATTGGATTTTAAACTTAGTCAAATATGCTCTATAATTCTTCGAAATAAAACATGATTATTATGAGAATTACATTAAGGCCCTGTTTGAGCCAAATTATTATTGAATGAGAATGAAAAATATAACGTTATTGGGGCCTACATAAGAGATAGAAAATTTGAATTTAAAAGTTGATGTGATGAATAACGATCATATTTTTCATTTTAATGAAATAATAATGTAGACCAAACGGAGCTAAGCCAAAAAATCTCAAATCGCTCCCTTTTAACTCTTTGTATTTGTATATGTAGAGGGTGGGTGGGAGTTTTAATTGTGGGGTCCTCATTTAAAAAAAAAAAAAACTTCGATTATTGAAATAGAAAGTTAGAAAATAGATGTGAAAGTAATTTTTTAACATTTAGTCAGTCCAGGCAATTGGATAGAGCCCAAATAATATAGTGGGCCAAACCTATTGGTGGTCTTGTGTAAAACCCGCGTCCAATAACCAAGCTCGCGTGGGCGCACTACGCACCCCGTAAACGTTGGACACTTCTCCCCCTCTCGGCCATCTGCCCTCCCGAATCTGATCTCAGAGCCTCACCAAAGCAGTCAAAATTCAAGACGAAAATGATCGGCCGTCTCGCCGCCCAGCGTCTCCGTGAGATCCGTCAAGCGTTCTGCCGAATCCCTCAGGTCGTCTTCTATTTCTATTTTTTTTGTCTAATTTTTGCTTTTGATTTTTTCCCGACTTCTATAGAATTAATTTCGGTGTATTATACAGGCTTCGAGATCATTTTCAACAGCTCTTAACTACGTAAGTTGATAATATTTTTAGTTTACCTTTTGTTTGTAATTTTTCCAACGTTGATGAGAATTTGGTCGTATCTTCTAATGTAGCACATTGATTCTCCCGATAATAATCCGGACCTTCCATGGGAATTCACGGATGCAAACAAAGTAAAGGTTAGCGGCATTCATCTATCGAGATCATCAAGCAGCTCCAGTTTTCCTTATAACAATAACAATTTGAATGATTCGCATCATTCTGTGTGCTAATCTATTAACAAGTCCAGTTTTTACCTTGTGTCAGTGAGATAAGCTCTCAATCGTGAACTGCTGGCTAACCTTGGTTTTCTGAGAATTTTCAATCCCAAGTGCATGGACCAATAAATTATAAATGGGATGATTCGGAAGGCATTCTGTATTGGCCTAATCCCCTTGTAATCTTTGATAGAAAAACTAGGTTCTATGGTTTCATTGAGCATGATTGTGGCTAATTGACAAGTGAGTAACGAAAAGCTAAACACTTGTCATATTTTATGGAGGTGATGGTGAATTCCTCAACTTTTTTGTATAATGTCACAATGACGCCACTACGAGCTCGTAAATTCGAAAAATAGAGGTTGATATTGGTCTCAATCTTGTATTAAACTTATTGTGTTTGATGTTCTGCCTTGTAGTGGCATAATCTTCATCCTCTAACTCACATTGTTCGGCATCTCACCACTTGGGGAAGTTCCTTTATGATTGACTCCTCACCATCACTATTTTGGATTTCAAATTCTTCTCACTTACTGTTAAATGAGTATTAATATTTAGTCCTCGTTTTCTTCTCAACTTTTTTATAAATCTCAGTATTGGAATGTCTGGAAAGTGTCTTTTTAAAGACAACCCAAAATAAAAAGCATGTCGTGTAACATGAGACAGTCTGAATTGAATCCTCAAGCCCTTGAGCGCATTATCTAGGACCTGTTGGTATACAATACAGCTAAACCGATCTTACTACAGGACCTTTCCAGTGTGAGGTGTATAATGGAATGAAAATTTTGATAAAAATAACAGTAAGAATTTGAGAGTGAATTTTGAAAATGCATTACCTTGCTTTTTACTACTGAAAGTAATTGTCATTAGATGTAATCTGGACTGATAATGCCAAAATGTAATCTACCAATAACATTCCAAATTCTCACTGTCTCCACATTCCAATTTTCTACAGAACTTGTGTCAATGTCTGCACTTCATAAGCAGGTACTCACTTATAAATTGATGCATGTAAATTTTGTTCAAAAGACTACCATATTTTGAATCTATGCATCGGGCAAGAAGATATTTTTTCATTATCAGGAAACAATCTGTAGATATTCGGTACTGGATCTTTTAAGATTTTGTATACTAAGAATCATTGATTTTTGGTGTTGCACAGGTTAAGGAAATAATATCTCACTATCCGTCCAACTACAAACAATCTGCCGTCATTCCATTACTGGATCTTGCACAACAGCAACATGGAGGGTGGCTTCCTGTTTCGGCAATGAATGCAGTAAGCTGACATCATTTTTACTACCTTTTTCTTTCTTTTCTTTTATATCTGAAGATAGCATTTGTAGGGTATCCAGGTGAAACCTTGAATCACATTGACGCATAATCAACGTTCAACTAGCATGAGTGCTAAATCTAGTCTACTTTAGTTTGTATGGCTGTGCGCTTTATTTTTTGAAACATGATGATACCTATTGTAACCAGCAGCAGACTCGTGCAATGAAATATCCTTACAGGGAAGGCATTAATTAGGACAAAATTTGCTCCTGAATGATATTGAGATGAATTTTTAGCCAATCAATGCTTATTAACCTGCCTAAAGGGGATACACTTCTGAGTAATTAGCTAGAAATTACAGAACTTTTTTCAAATTTTAGTAATTTAATGTGGAGAAGTACACTGTGTCGTAGATCTTGAACACCTTGCAATGTGCTAAAAGAAAAATTCGTTATTTGATAAGACTGAAACTTATTATCTGTTCCCTTCCCTCTTTTTGATAAAGTAAAACTTTTATCATCTTAAAGAGAATAAATTAGATCATGCAAGCATAATTTTGTGGGGAAATTTTCCTTTTATTGATGTCTGTGTTGGACTGCTATGCGATTTTCACTCAATCCATTTAATTACTTTATTAATTTTTAGATTATTTATTGGTGCCTGTTAAATGATTGCCATGTACCCTCAATTTTTAATTTATTTTGTATGCACATCGGCATTGAGCAGAAAATTTTGAACAATTTTCCTTAATTAAAAGTACTAAAGGGAGGTTGAGAGGGAGACCTAGTTGTGAGAAACCAATTTCAAAGATGGAGGATTTATAGATAGTTTTGGTGGCTCTTATCAAATTTTAAATAGATAAATGAAGATAGTATATTTCTCCTCTTCATTAAGCAAGTAGGATTATTATTTGCATTTGGATATTCTCTCTGTGCCTTTCAGTTTTTGATAACATGAATGTCATGCAGATTGTTATACAATAAAATTTTGCAGATTGTTATGCTATATGGACAGTATGCAATGCGCATGATACCTGTTCTGCGGTGGTGTTATATTCATGAATTCAATATGCTTCTCAAGAATATTTGTATGCTTGCTTAAATGTTTTTAGCAGGGATTTTTCAAAGCCCAAAAGCTCTACTTTGGGAGCAAAAGCTCTTTTTATTAAATAACGGAAGTGTTTGGTGCAGTAAAAGAATTGCTTGTTGACCAAAAAGAAGTTTTTATGAGCTGATTTAGAGAAGCTCCCATGTTTAAGCTTCTACTTAAGCTCTACATTCAGCTTGGAAGCTGAAATGTCCATTTAATGAAACTTTTATATTTGCAATATTATCCTTCTTATTTAATAAAACATCAAACATATCCAAAATAAGTATAAAATTTGTGAATTTAGATGAACAGTGAATTTACGAAATAAGTACTTGGAGATTGATGAATTTTCTACGTACAAGTGTATATATGTTCGAGTAAGCCTGAATTTGTAAACCGAACAATTGTGAATCTTTTGATACAATTGGAAACTCCTTAAATTAATTTTTCAATAAACTTCAAAGAAAATATTATTTTTTTTGATAGGTAATCACGTAAATTTTATAAATCAAAATAAAAGATACTACACAAGGAGTGCATTATCAAGTTAAACAAGATAGAAACGATAAAAATTTCGGCAACCCTTCTATCGGACTAACGGTTGCAGCCTTAAACCAACTATACAAAGAAAATATTAACAAAACTTAAATCTCTCTCTCACATATGCACATTCTCAAAGTACTCTACATAATTCAAATTAAATTCACTCCAACCACACAAATAAATTAAATTTGAACTTTTATTTCAACATGCTATAAATTGTTTTTTAACTGGTTTTCATTGGATTTACTTTATACATGAAAGTGACAAATATACGTTGTGTTAAATAATATGATTTAAACTTAAATAACTATGCCATGATAATTTAATTAAAATATTAATTTCTTTATATGTTATACAATATGAAATAAATACTATTTATAAAAAATGATGAGAAATATAATAAATGAATTATTTTTAGTCATATTATTATGAAATATGGACAAGTCAATTTAAAAGCATGTGTGCTGCAAACTATTAATTTAATGTTCACAACACTTTGAATTAACAACCAAACAGCGTTTTATAGAAACAACTTTTCTTAAGAAGCTTTACTCATGAAATCTATAGATTCAGAGGCTCTACCCCCAACAACTATACAAAACGGACCCTAAGAGGTTTGTCAGAAGTTAGAACTGTTACGCTGAACTATATTCCCCTAAATTTTTTTTGAACAAATAGACGTAAACTTAGCTCATAACTATCCTGCCAAAATAGTATAAGCTATTGAGCTAGTTTTCCCTGTGATCACTCTATTTTTGTAGTCATATTATAGTTATTTTGTGTGAACTGTGAAATGTGATAAACAATGTCATGTCCAATGTTGATCCAATGATTTCTGAAAAGTGGTGCCATATCTATTGCTCCTGTGCAGTATTTTGATGAATAAAATTAACTACTGTACATTTGATTATACACTCACGTAATTTATCCTGTTGTAACGAAGGTTGCTAAGATTATTGAAGTTGCTCCAATTCGTGTTTATGAGGTTGCAACATTCTATTCAATGTTTAACCGAACAAAGGTGATATATTCTGCATAAATTCATGAAAGATGTTGTATGGGCCAATCATTGTTACATGAACTTTAGCTTACATGGTGAACTGCTCGCCGTTCAGGTTGGCAAGTACCACCTTTTGGTATGTGGTACAACACCCTGCATGATACGCGGTTCTAGAGAAATTGAAGATGCATTGCTGGAACACCTTGGAGTAAAGCGCAATGGTCAGTCGTTTATAACACAAGCTCTCTGGTTTTCCACGATCTTTTAAGTTTGGAAATCGGAAGATCCTTAAAAAAATTTCTTTTCAATTGGGAATTGTTATTCGTGTTTTGCAGAAGTAACCAAGGATGGCTTGTTTTCTGTTGGAGAAATGGAATGCATGGTGAGTCTTAACAGCCTCATTTCTTGATCCGAAACAATATTTTTCTGGCTGCCTTATGACGTTCTTGACTTTCCTGTGCATTGGGCCGGCAATAGATGCAGAGGAATATAAATTTTACTTTTCGTATAGTCATGCTTAGCGACAGGTATTGTGGTAGAATAGTTCTCAGCTATGGGGTTACTCATCTAAGATTAGTAATAGAATAACTAGGATTAAAACTGAGCCTCATTAGAACAAATGTAGGGTGGAGCATGATAGGGCACATGGGAAGAAAGCAGCATAGCTAATCCTAACTTCACATTGTCCTTTAATCCTTCCACAAAAGATTGGAACACTATTCTTCGAAGTGTCACCTGTCATGAAAAAACATAATTTCTGTTTCAAAAAATTCAGGGAGATGTAATATGTAGTGCTAAGAAAGATGTGGCACAACTGTTCTTGAAATTTCGCAAGTGTACGGATCGTGACAAGTAATAAAGTGGATTTATTAAATTCGAATATCGTCCCACAGAGACTA
>CAIGRT010106452.1:0-35831 GCA_903798405.1 Fraxinus platypoda | reverse complement strand
TTGGTTGAATATTGAAAGAAAGCATGCATTTTTCCAGAATGCAGATAAATATTTCCCAAATTATTATTCAAGGCTTGAGAGCTCTTGCTTGCAGCACAATTAATTGTTCTTTGTTGAACTTATGACATGGCATGGAAATGCATGAAGTACTTAATTAAGTCTAAATATTTCATTTAAAATGAATATGCTATTTTTTCAGGTTTTGTTGATTAGTTAACTCCTAGTTTAATCAGATGTTGGTCTTCCATGTACTAAGTGGCTTCATCAGGGGAATAGGGTTTTAGAGCTTGTTTCTGGTGCTGTACCTATTAATTGTCTAGACAAATCTTCAGGCATCTGGAGCCTAAATTAAGACCATGAATTTCTGTAGCTAAAAATAATGCAGTTTGGTTTGACGGAAATGTGATGTGGTTTAAATATTTATAAAATGGAAAAGCGTACTTATTAATCTTTTACATTCANAATTTCTGTAGCTAAAAATAATGCAGTTTGGTTTGACGGAAATGTGATGTGGTTTAAATATTTATAAAATGGAAAAGCGTACTTATTAATCTTTTACATTCATGGCAGTTAGTGGGAAGTCTTTTAAGTCTATAGATACTCTTTCTATCTTCTTTTTTAATTGAAGTTATAATGACTATGAGATGTCTTCTTTGTTAGGGTTCTCAATTTCCTTCTTGTTAGGTTTCTTCTCTTCTCTATTCTTCTCATTCATCCCCTTTAACTCTTCCCCCACTTTGGAACTCCATCATCATAATTCTTTCTTTCAATCCTAGAGTCAGTACATAAGCCTCATCCTTTCCCAATAACATAATCATCAAGAAAAACCGTTCTCTCTACATCTTGATTCTGAAACTGCCTTAAGCTGCATATTAGGTAAAAAAAAAAAAATTCCCTCAAATGTCCTACATCTGTCCCAATAATGAGAACCGTGACATTTGCAAATCTAAAATGGTACACAAGCATTGTCACCCTTGCTATTCATTGACTGATAAATTTCATGCTTGATGAGATCCACGTATACTTTTATTTTGTTTCTTACATATTTTTTTACAAATGCTAGCTAATTTGGCAGTCTCAATTTTATGCGTCAAATTGAAACTTTAGAAAAAATAAATCGCTTATTTTTCATATTATGATCATAAGATGTACATGAAGAATTGCAATTCACAATAATACATGGTTTTTTTTCCCTTTGATGGTGAACTGTTGGAGATTGAGTAGAAGCCTCAAAAAGGCATTGAAGTAATCATAGAGGAGAGAAGCCTGATTTTGATAAAAATAAAATAAAAAATGTAATGCATAGCATTTAAATCAATTGACAGGCAAAGGGTTGGGCAGTTAATGGAATCTGGTTGAATTATAATTGGCTGGCAGATATAAAAGTTTAGCCTGCTTTTAGGAAATAAGAATACCAAAAGTTAAAGACTTATGAGACTGATAGTTACTCTATTCTCACCAATTGTAGCATATTACAGATTCTTGAGTTTGAAACTGCTGCACTTTATAGAAAGTTACTTTGCATCATTTTGTGTTACATGTTACTCACATTAAAAAGCTGTGAGTTTTGAACTGAAATAGTAAACAAGCATTGTGACCCTCTCTAATCGTTTTGTCTCACATGTCGACTAGGATTCTTTGGGATACCTAGACTCCTGGAGGGAACTTTTTGATGTCGTTATTGCTAAAGCCAACAAACCAGAGTTTTACACATCTGAGCATCCATTTCGGTTCTCTTCTCCATCCCTGCAATTTCTATCATTTTTGGAATTTTGTGTATGATGTAAACTTGCTTAATTGCTGTTTCTTTAGTTGTCTATGCATGTGGCATCATTCTTTTTAAAGCTGAAATTGAATCAACATCTATTCGTCCACTTATCACTTAAAGGGTATAAATGAAAAATAAAAATTCATTTTGTCAAATCTGTTGCATTTCCCAGGTCATAAAATTAAACAGATAAATGAAAAATAAAAATTCATTTTGTCAAATCTGTTGCATTTCCCAGGTCATAAAATTAAACAGTGATTGCTGCCCCAGAGTGAAGCCTTCAAAACAAACATAAAGAAGAAATTTTTGTTTGCTTCATGTCCAAGGGATAAGTCTACAAGTTTGTCTGTATGATCTTTTATATATCCAATCATGGCGCCGACATATGGTGTTAATTACTGCAGAAGAATTTAATACGTGATATTTGACTGATTTTATAATGTCAACAATGTCAGCAGCAATCTTAACCGATAGATATAATACTGTTTGAAGTTCGATACCATAAAACATAGATTGTGACTTGAATGTTACATTTTTGAGATCTCCTTGGGATAGCAAATGAATAAACCGTATGGATGTTTGAATTTAACCACCCTCCACAAGATTTATAAGATTTAGTTCATCCCTTCAAAATGCCTTGTGGGTGGATGAGAGATTTTGATATCTATATGTGGCTTATCATTTTTCTATGATTCTGATTAAATGGATTCTGGGAGAAATTCACCTTTGAACTTTGTTCTTTAAACTCACGACATTCTTCTACATGCGATCTGATTATTTTCCCTTTTCCTCTCTTCTTTATAAATTTTGTAAATTCCATATAGCTGTTATGATGTGGAGAAGGACACCTTGGCTTTTTCGAAGGTGGATGCTTTTCTACCGAACAAAATTTACTACCATGGATGCCTGAAGACTTTTTTGCAAATAACTAAGTGGAATGGTCCAGAGGTACACTATTTAACGAGCTGTGCTTTTGGACTTCAGTTATATGTTTGATTTATTTGAGCAAAGTGAATTGCCAAATTAACGAGCTATTTTTCTGTAACTATCAACTTTGCCATTGACAATTTAGTTCAAATATTTAGGTGATATACTTTGGGGATCACCTATTTAGTGACTTGAGAGGGCCTTCGAAAGCAGGGTGGCGTACTGCTGCCATTATCCACGAATTGGAAGTATGCATTCAATTCTTCACTTTTCAAATTTGTCGATACATGCATATTCTGCATCATTCCTTATCTGGATAAAGAATGTTAAGACTGTTTACAAACTAGACTTTATACTAGTCCTGGGAAAACATGGCATGGCTTTTAAATGAGCATGCAGAGGGAAACTTAAAAGGTTTTATATGTAGTTATTATAGAAAAGTTTATCAGGAAAAGAAAGTGTATGTATTGGGTAGGACGTCTCCCAAAAGGAGAAAATGAGATGTCGTAATAGAGATCTTTTCCCTATGCATTGACAAGTTGTTCTTAAGAGGCAGGAAACTTACATATATAACACACATTTTTGTGGATGAGAAAAGGACTAGTTAAAAATGTAATTAAACTTTCGGGGCTTTACCCCAAGCTTCATATTGAGCTGCAAATCTGTAGAATCATTAACAGTTATTCAAATTGGGTTCTGTTGGCATCATATTTCTGTAAAGCCAAGGTCTGAACCATTTTGAAAAGGCAAGGACATGCTAAGAAATTAAAATACTCAATTTGAACTTGTTGAATCAAACTCTGGAGAACAAGCTGTCTGTGAACAGCTTGAGAATAAGCTTCTTAAAGCTCGATTAATGCTCCTACATGCGAGACATGGGTCTTGCTTTCATAATGGTCATGATTTCCAATGGCGTGACTATATTGGTGATGATCGCATGACTTTGGAGTTTTTGTTTGGAAACCAAGAAGCACAGACATTGGCACGACACGACACTGACACACACTCCGTGATTTTTGAAAATGTAGGACACCAACACACCTTTTTAAAGTCTTTAAACTATACGTCTATTATTTAATTTTTATACTTTTTAATATAGGACATAGTATAACATGTCACACGCTTGCTCGAGGAGTAGAGCTGGACAAAACTCTCGAACCAGCCGAATCGGATATGAACCGAACCGAGCGATTCGTCTTAAGTTAAATACTCGAACGGGTATCCGAATCGAGAATCGACGGGTTCGGTTCGATTTTCAGTTATAGACGGAGAACCAAATAAGAACTGAATATCCCTACTTTTTTATCTTAAACAAATCAAATTATTTTATTTTTTCTAAATAAATTTGCTAACTAATTAATTTAGTACAAACCCAAAATATAATTTTCTTATTTCTAATTTCCAAATTCCAACCCAAGTCCAATTAATCAATTTGATCTAAATTTTACCCAAATCTCTTATTCTACTGTAGTGCTGTTTTTGCCTTTCTGGATAAATCTAATTGGAAGCTTTTCTCTACTATTGTGAGGTCGCTATCTTTCCCTTGTGATTTTAACAGTCAAATCTATGAAAAACTCAACAAAGAGAGGTACAAAAGATATCACGGGATTGGACAGCGTTATTTTGTTAGAGCTAAAATTGAACATGTCATTAGTTGAATTAATATAGCGTTGTAAATATTAAAAAATATAATTATTGTACGAAACTCAAGAACCGAACCCGAACCGAATCCGAACGATTCCATAATTAAATTTGGACATGACGGTTCCACTTGCTAAATACCCAAAAATTTGGATTCGGTTTGGTTCTAAGTAGAACCGAATCGGACTATGTCCAGCCCTACCAAGGATTGTCTCTGTGGTATTTTTTTTAGTGTTGGAAATTTAATTGACATATAAAACATAGGACAAGGCACATGACTTGTCAGTCACGTCTTGGAGCCATATGAGGAGTGCGGTGTCTGATAAAACATGACATGTCACGGCACATGTTGGACACGCACCTGTCCGCGCTTCATAGTTTGGAAATAATTTAAGGACAAAAAGAGTAGCAGAGAATATGTAAAAGGTTCTTCAAATTTTTGGCTGTATATGTTTTCTAAAAATTACTTTGTACCACTAGAATTCATTATTATATAGCTTCCGCATTCTAAGTTGTGTTTGATGTTGTGTCAGATGTCTCATAATATGTCAACTCTGCAAATGGTGAAACTCGAATTATTTCCTGCCTTTTATGATTTAAATTGTTTCTTGTCAGTTGATTACGAACTTGGCTTGGCAACATTTGGTGACAACCATGTCTGATTAACACATTTTCTATCCATATTTTCATTTGTTGAAGAAGTCCATGCGCGCATCTGAATATGTTTTACATCCCATTCCTGTTTATAACTGTCATTTTGGATGACATAAATCAATTATTTATCTTGTCTGCAGAATGAGATCCGGATCCAGAACGAGGATAGTTATCGTTTTGAACAGGTAACCTCTTGGAAGTTTGAAGTATTCTAAAACTAGTTTTCTGACAGAGATATTCTGTAAACGATTTCTATGCTTATGTTTATGTTTTGTGGAATAAATTAGGTAATTTTTTTTTTTCTCCTTACGAGGGAGAAGTAGTTGAGTTTATGTGTTTTTTCAGTACCTTTATGTAGAATAAAGGAACGCTAGTGAAGTTGTAATATTTTCTTAAATTGTTTTCCTTCCCATAAATATACAGCAAGCAAAGATCAGTTTGAAATATTGGGTATTTAAAGCAACTCAAGATTGCTAATTGTAAGCCAAAATTAGTTGAATTAGGTTTTGAAATATCCTTGAATGACTTGATAATTCTAAAGATAAATAGATGATTCCTAAATCACTTCCAGGTCAAGTAGATTTTTCTTTAGTTATTTGAATTTCTTGCATTTCCACTTTTGCCCATCTCTTATACTTTCTAACTGTTGCCATCAATATACATGGAAATTTCTAAGCACCTCTGTCTGATTCGACTTGTATCATATGGTGTACTGTCTAAAAAAATATTTCATTTCTCCTTCCTTGAATGATAAGACCCACTGTTTTCGCTATATTTTCTTATTGTGCTTATTTTTAAAAAACACATTCTGCAACAGGCGAAGTTTCATAGAGTACAAGAACTTCTTGGCAAACTGCATTCCACTGTTCCTAATAGTGAGAGTGAAGCATACAAGTCTCTTCTTGTGGAGCTCAACGAAGAGAGGCAGAAGGCACGTTGCACTATGAAAACCATGTTTAATGGGTCATTTGGAGCTACATTTCTTACCGACACTGGTCAAGAATCTGCATTTAGTTACCACATCCATCAATTTGCCGATGTTTATACCAGCAAGCCAGAGAACTTCTTGTTCTATCCACCAGAAGCATGGCTTCATGTACCTTATGATATAAAAATCATGCCACACCATGTGAAGGTAGTGTTGGTTTCCCTGCAGAAGTTTCTTCATTTTGTTTCTTATTGGGTCCTCAATCGCATGTTTATTGAATTTTTTTTTTAGTACCATGCCTTAATAACAGTATATCTGATTCTTATCATGACATAAGGGGAAAAGTGGAAGAAGCTCTTGGTTGATTTTGAAGAGATGGTGTTTCTCTTTACCAATTAATTCACTTAAAAAAAAGTCAATCATAGACCAAAAGAGTTATTATGATTACGTGACAGCTCAGATTTCTTGATGATGTTGCTTGACATTTTGTCCTCTTGCCTTGCTTGGTCTTACATTACATCTAAAACTTGTTCTGAAGGTAGCTCTAATAGTGTTTCTGGCAAGCTGTTTTGTGCTAAAATGTGTAGATTGAGCCCATCACCGTCATTAATGAATATCTGATGTGCTAACCTCGTGTAAGACTTGCTTTATTGAGTCGACCTAAATCTGATTGATTGTGTTTATGATTGTTAGTTTGCACTCTGCAAGAAAATTCCATAAACTGGTCAGACCTTTTAGTTTGCTTCTATTTTTTCCTTTTTCCCGGAATTTCTAGTTATTGAGTACTTTTGAGTTTGCTTTAATAATTTATACTTGGAATTTCTAATTATTAAGTACTTATTTCTTTTCAGGTTTCGTCAAATTTGTTCAAGATTTGATTGATTTTATTCTACTGCTGAGCGGGGAAATATAGGCAAAATAACTTATAATTAACCGTAAAGTTTGGACTACATGCATTATGGTTACCTGGTTAGTCAGTTTTGTAACCAGCAAGTACATATGAATTGTGATATTCTTTCATTCTATGGAACCCTCATTTGCAATGAGGTACTGGTTTATAGGAACCAAGGTACGTGTTTATGTTTAACTTCAACTTGTTGAATCAGAATCGAGACATATCTTTCTCCAGTTACTCATTGATCTGTTTTCTTGCAGATATCAAATGAGCCATGTTATGAAAAAATTATTTGCCTCTCGAGATCGAGCCTGGGTATAAGATCAAAACTTACTTATTTTCGAAAAAAAGGGAAAAACAGAGACAAAGCAGACTTATTCTACCATTGAATGAGGATGATTACAGTCTGATTCTTTGGGAAGAGAGGAATTTGTAGTTTGGATTGAATACTAGTGAGGCAGATATCATGGAATAATGGTATCTGTTTTATTTCCTTTTTGTGGTTCTTGAACCAGATTTATATTAGAAAATCTTATTCATTGCAGAAATTAAGAGGTCATGTTTGTTTCTTCAGATAATTTTCCATGCACTTCTTTCAGATTAAATATAACGAGTATTGTTGAACTTGTATAACAACTGCAAATCTTTATTTTTAATTATTCTACAAGATATTCTTTCATTTTAAAAGAGATGCTTTTTAAATTAAAGAATGTTGCTCGAGATGCTCTATTTCGAGTACAAAAATAATTAGATTTTTGAACCTCCAATGCTCTATTTATCAATCTTTCTTCTCGTAGGAATTTTGTCTCCATTAGAATTTTATTCCACGTATCATCAAACCTTTCATTAATTAACAGGTTTATCTCTAAGTAACAGTTGTTGACAAAAAATTCTGTTTACGTTAGGTATAGAGACAATCTTTCCTTACACTTTTAATAAGCAAAAAAATAAAAATAAATTAGTAGTAAAAAATACTGTTATTCTTCTTCAATGACCTACCTCCCAACATCCACCACCCCGCCAAACCCAAAAATGTCATTATGTCATTCGCACCGTTGACGAATGACCATCACCCCACCACCCGCCTACCGCACCAACATCTAAAATCATTGCCACGAGTAAATAAGGTAAAAATCGCTAAAGATACTTTGTTTTCCAAATGATCAAAATCACTAATCACGTATTCTCGATATTGTAATTTTCATTGACCATATTTTAAACTCTCCGTTTCTAACCTAAGAGCTCCATATATTTTCCCAATTTATTCATCATTATGTGCCTTCCCTCCTAATAACAAGAGACAATGCATTGGTTCAAAATTTTAACTTCAAAACCAAATAACAACGGAAATGAAAAAATTGTTTGCATAAAACAACTAAAGAATCAATCGGTACATATGATTATAATAATAAGCAAAAAAAAAAAAAAAACCCTAAAATTATGATAAACAATAAATCTAAGGGCCTAAGATGTAAATCAAGGGTACAATAAGCAAAAATAATACTTTACAATAAAATTGGAAGTAGAACTAAATAAAATAAAAATTCACTATATATCAAATTCTTTTAGAGGGTTTTGATATTGAACAAGATTTTTGACAATTTTTTTCCGGTCAAATCGTTAACAGTTCAATTTAATTTTATTTTTATAAAATTGGTTCACCAAATTAGGACAAAAACATCAAGGTTTTAGTGGGGATGTAAGTGGGTGACGACTAGTTGAGGTGAATGGGTTTCAACAAGAGTGGTTGGATGGTAGAGCGTTGAGAAAGATGATGAAGTTTTTCGCCCCCTTTTAAATTATTTTTCGCTGTTGAAATTGAAAAATACATGTATTGCTTGCGTCAAGGCTAGATGGAGTTTTAGAATATAGCAAAAAAAGCGTGTATCGCTCGCGTTATATTTTTATATTTGTTAATAAAAGTAAAAGGTAGGGAAGTAAAATGATTGATTTTAAAGCTTCAAGATGAAAATGTAACACTTAGAATACTTTGAGGACCATTGCTGCTATTTTGTCTTTTCCCTATGCCCCACCTTGGTCACGCCTCTCCATGGCAACTTCACAATTTCTCCTACCCCAGAATCGTCAGTCCCTTACCATCCGTAACCAAACGACGTCGTATAGCTATGGCGAATCAGGGAGCGAAGAAACGGAAAGAGGAAAACACCCGCCACATGCGAAACCTCCTCCGCCTCATTCTCGCCTCAAACGTAACCTAGAAATCCATCTAATTATTTCTCCTTTTTTTCTTATTTATTTTGTACTTTTTTTACGGTCTTGTTAATTCAATTCGATAAAAATTCATAACAGGCGATATATCTAGTAATAAGGCTCGTGATTTTCCACTCCAGTTTCACGTGGAAGCATTGGGCTGGCTTGATTTTGACTTCATTAGCCTATGTTATTCCATACAAGCAGCTATCTGCAATGGCAAAGCCTAATTACAGTGACGCTGGGGAGCTTCTGGATGGCGGGTTCGATATGAGTACGGGTGGCATTTGTGGGTATGACGATTTTTTAGTTACGTGATTTTAATTCTTATGGGGTTTTGTTGGGTATCATGTTATTGTTTAAATTGTGTAGAGTGATGTAGGAAAATCAAGAATTAGATGCGTTTTAGGATCTCTATTTCGGGGTAATTGGACAACTTTAGGTTATTTTTACTAAATTAAAAAACTTTCATTGACGGTGACGCAACAAGTCGTAGCTGTTGTGTGACCTTCTCAATTTTGAGGAAAATAGCCAAATTCGATTTTAGTGAGTAATTTAAGCTACAATCTTATTTAGTTAACTGTAGATTACTCAATTCTTATAAAGAAAAGACATTTTCAGTTGTGGATATTGAAAACAACGTTAAACCATATCTTCAGAGTAAACCCTGAATTGAGTTCTGAACAAAAATGAACTTGAGCCGCATAGAAGGCTAAGGACATAATACAGGATCTTAACTGAAAGTGATTGATCAAGGATTCCTTTTATCTCTACCCTGAGTAGCCAACAACCTGATATTGGATTATAACAAAAACAGGATGTTGCAAATCGCAATAACCTGCAGAAATATTGATGTAGGATCACTGGTCATGGTAAATTCGAGATATGGTAGAGGTCAGGTAGTGTTTTTCTTCTAGAGCATGCACATGTTGTTTAATACTCTAATGCTTGATAATTATTTGTCCATGACATGATTGTGTGTGTGGTGTTTGGTTGGTCTCTACTCTCTAGTATACATTGTTGGTGTCATTGAACAGTCCATATTGTCCTGAAAGTAAGTGTTGATGGCATTGGTGCTTTCTTTCTGGGGGCATAATGAAAGACATCTATCTGACATTGAGGGAAAAAGTAAATTGTCTTATGGGGAAGCCTCGTGATCTCTTTGTTGACATTTGTATCATGTTCTATATTGATGGGCACCAATGAAGAAGAAATTTTGAAGTTCAATAAACTGATAAAGTCATGAATTGATTATTGTTGAAGGCAGAATCATCGTTTAGATTTCATTGGTTGTTTTTGGTTGTAGTTATTCATACACAGAATAGGTAGGGGAAATCAAGCTCTTATAAGCCTAATGAAGTTGTGGTCATTTTATATGAAATTTAAGCATTATAGAAAAATTCTAAGTATATGATCTGAGAAAAGCAAGGATATAATGCTATATATATATATATTTGTTTTTGGGTTTTTAGTGATAATTTTGAGTAAAGCACGACGTAATCTGAATTTTCTTACACCGTGGAGTAAATCAAAGGAGTTTAACCTTTGCCAAAAGCATCTTGAGCAGGGGCAGACAAAGGGGGTGGACTTTGGTGCCAATTTTTTTTTCCGAAGTCATTATGAGATGTCAAACAAAGTCGAAATATTGTATTCTTAATACCATTTCGAAGTTCTCTTGGCCTCGTTTTCTACGTGGCGTGCGAAACGGTCAACTGTAGCGAATGTTATGACTTGTCAAAATAGGTCGTACCAAACTAATATTTCGAGAATTTCGATAACATGCTAACTTTAAAAATTTTCAGACGATCATACGCTAGCTGAATTCACAAATCGCATTTCATCTTGAAGCTCGTTTTAAGAACTACATCATAGGCATATCGAATAGTCCAAATAGATATCAAAAATAGTTAAAGATGCATCAAACGTTCATCTTAAAAAGAGGCGTCGAACTCGTCTTTTCTTTAAAAAATTTCAATTATTATTATTTTTGCGATATAAATTTCATCATTTTATTAGGAAATTTTACATGGGATATGACATCAAAATTTTCGAAATTTTATATCCAAAAAAGTCACACTCCATGTAAATTTTTGGACTTAAAATTACATGGGGTATGATTTTTTATTTATTTTTTAATATAAATTTTCGAATGTAAAATTTCTCACAACTTTTTTGCAAGTTTGATTGTGCCCTCCTAACTCAAAATGTCTACGTCATCTCCTGATCTTGAGAGTTTTGTAAAATAAAATTAGTGGAATATAGGGGTTGGAGGGATCTTGAACTCACTGAACCATGTTATATAGGATTTCATCAAACCTCAGTGAGATATTAAATTTTTTAAGACTTGTGGTCCACCAGATCAAGCCAAGTGCTTAGCTAGAGAAGATTGTTTAGTCTGCTTTATGCATAAAACACAGGAAAAAAAACCTAAACAAAGTAATTCAGTGCGTAAAATCTTGTCTTATATTTAACAGAATATGCTTCATGGCCAACTCTAAGCAAAATGTCAAGATTGCCTTTCTCTTGTGATAGCTTGCTGCCACACTAGTATTTCCTAAGACTAAAACAAGAATGAACTGTCCTGTCATAAAAATAATTCTGCACTCTTATTTTTACTTGCCTACAAGGTGCCACCAATTTCCAGGCAATATATGTTCTTCTTCAGTATATAGATTTAGCTTTGTAGTTTTCTGTTAATGTGATCTAAAATTCATATTCTACTGTTTATATATTTAGAACAGTTTTCATGGAGATAACTAACTGTTTTACTTTGTGCTGCTTTTCTTGCAGATATTTACATGATATAATCTACATTACATGTTTTGTCCAAGTCACTTCCATCATTTCTGAAAAATTTTGGTACATATACTTGGTGGTAAGATCCCTGTTCAAATATTTTTTTTCCTAAAAACTCATTTATTGCTCCTAAAAGAAAAGAAAGAAAATTAAATAGGTTTAGCAATGCACAACATCATTTAGGAAAGCCAACTCTAGGAGGTGTAGTCTACCCTAGTCATAGAATAGGTTTATTATGAATTTCTCTAATGGCTTAGGGGTTTCTAAAAACTCAGCATAACATTTTGAGGGAGTCTGTCAATTTGGAAAGCAGAATAAAAAGAGCTAAACTAGTAATGAAGCTTTTGTACTCTGGAGAATTTGAAGGAAATTTATTTACTGCAAATGTGACGAAGACTTTATTTTGTTTAACTTTTTGCCCCTGTTTGGGCTCCATTAAAAATAAATTTTGGGGAAAATGTATTTTGGAATAGTGATTTTTTGAAGAATGTGTGGTTAAAAAATAAGAAAAAGTTTTAGGTTTACAATTAATATTATTTTATCAGAGAATGTGTGGTTAAAAATAAGAGAGAAAAATGAATTTTTAAAATAATGAAGCCCAAACAGGGGCTTTATTTGCTGTAAATAACGTTGCTTTAATTTGCATATTCTTATTCTGTGGATTATTTATTGATAAGTATACAGCTAATTTTGGATTTTTTATTATTTTATTCACACCTAGTCAACAGGGTGGCCTCTCTGCTTACAAGCTTCACTTGCACGTGGACTAGTTTTAAAGTAATATTACTATCAGTTTCAATTCCAATAGATTGCATTAACCAGCAAATTGAAGTTCCAACTATATAAGTGCAGATCCTAAAATAAAATCACCAACATAATTTTCTAGCGAAACTGTTGGTGGTTGAAAAGAATAGGTAAGAGTTTTGGTGCCACAGCAGTACTGATCAACTGGGGTTGTTTCTATTTCTACTATTTTCCTGGTTCACCTGAATAAAATGAGAAGAGATACCTGGCGAGACTTAGAAAAATGGTCCTTGTTTCATGCAATATTGAGATACATTGCTATTCTACTTTTAACAATCAGTTGACCAAATGATTCTGCTCGACTGAGTCAGACTATTGTGATGTTTGATTTGTAGTTATCTTGAAAAGTTGCATTAGTTAATTCCGTAACATGATGAGTGGCATGACTATGATGAGTCTTACACTATATAGGTGTTGGGTTGAACTACTAAAGGTTTTGGCATCACAACTGTGTTCACTGGTGTTATACAGTATAAATGCTGTGCTGTCATGTAATGTAGGATAGCTTTAATTAGGTAGGATTTCTGGTAAATGTCACGATACCGAAATTGCTTGCTTTCTTTGGAAAACGGTCCACGGTCCATTACCATCAATCTTGAGTTTGTAGAAAGGTCTTCTTCGCAGGAACTTAAGTTTGAGATTGATAAGTTCCCGATGGCTGATCATTTTCATAGGTTCCTGATGGCTGCTGTTGGTTCTACAAGCGATCATTTTGCTGAAGGATTATAGAAGAGAAGAAGTGATGAAATATGTTGTTTATTAAATTGTGAAAAGAAGTTACAACTGTAGATGAACTGATGAAATGGAAACAAAAACTGAAAGAACAATTCCAAGGTTTTCGAGAGGCCTGGAGCTCTCCTAATTTGCCCAACCAACTACTCTATATTTTCCTCCCCTAATACATACTACCTCTTCTCTATTTATAAGTATTTTGTAACCAAATTTAATAGAATTTGTTACTATTAACTACTACTTCTAGTGCTTGATAGGAGTCTATCATTACCCCCACCCCAAAATCCACCTTGTTCTCAAGATGGAAGTATAGTTCAACTTCAAAATTCGGAATCAAATTTGGAGTAAGCTTGCTGCTGCTGTTAACCCATGTAGTCAATCGACCACCTAGAATTAGAATTTTATCTATACAAATCCCATAACCAGTTGAACCTACTGAAGGAATTTCCCTTGTCATTTCCGGTGGTCAAAGCACTATGGCAACGTTAAGTTTTGGGTGGATGATTTGTATTGAGTGGGTTGAGATATTTGGGTGAGTATATGGGTATAAGAATGGGTCATTAAAAGAGTTTGGGAAAGGGAATTATTTTTATTTCTATTTGGACTGTAATTCATTTGGGTCTTCTTCACTAATTCATTCCTGTCTTCCACGCATTGGGCCTGCTCCCTAACATGACCCAAGCCCATAGGCTTTATGACATCAGTCCTAATTACTGGTTTCAGCCCCTTCATAAAAATGTCTTCCATCACAGCTTTAGAATTTGCCGACAATGGAGTTGCAAGTACCTCTAAAATCGGCATTTCCGGCCTGCAACCTCGTGCCTCTGCCTTCATGTTCTTCTCTATGGTTACGGCTGTCAGTAATTGCCCCAATTTCATCCGGTGACAATTTTCTGCCCCTGCTCGTCCCATTTTTTCCATCATCAAGTCGAGCTTCTCCATCATCCTATCCATCACTCTCTTTCATTTCAGATTTCAGTGTGCCCAGACCTTCATGCACTTCCATCTGAATTCCATCAATTCTCATCTCCAAGGCTACCACTCGATCTGTAAGAGACATTTTCCCCAGTCTAAACTGCTCTGATACCATTTTGATAGGTTCCCGATAGCTGATCATTTCGATAGGTTTCTGATGGCTGCTGTTGGTTCTACAGGTGATCATTTTGCTGAAGGATTATAGAAGAAAAGAAGGGATGAAATATATTGTTTATTGAATTGTTAAAAGAAGTTACAACTGTAGATGAACTGATGAAATGAAAACAGAAATTGAAAGAACAATTCAAAGGCTTTCGAGAGACCTGGAGCTCTCCTAATTGGCCCAAACAACTACTCAATATTTTCCTCCCCTAATACATTCTACCTCTTCTCTATTTATAAGTATTTTGTAACCAAATCTAACAGAATTTGTTTCTATTAACTACTACTCAATTCTGTTGGGTCCTTCTAAAGCTCGATAGGAGTCTCTCAGAGATTGTTTGTGTTAGTCATATGATAATTTCCTTGACGCATAATCAACGATCTGGAGCTGTAGGCTGATAACTTGATGCCGAGCACAGTTTATGTAGCTGGCATAGTTTGAAGGAGAGTGGGGCTCAAGATTTGTTTAACAGGGTCAGTAATAATTAAGTTGGATGTTAGCATTTTTCTTGAAATAATCACTGCTGGACCCATTTTGAAATTCTCAGTCTAAATTCTGATGAATATTTGAAGAGAGTATCAATGCACGCACATGTTGTAACTTGAAGTTTGGAAATCTTGTTGAGACATTATACGCTTTTCTAGTAATCTGGTTGGACATTGTTGTAACTTGATCGGATTATCTTTTGCTCTGTAGATACCTGGATTCGCAGCATATCAACTTTTTGGACTTGTCAAAGGGTTTCTGCCGCATGGTTCAGATGTACTTCGCTTACCCTGTTTTCTTTTTTGGTTTTCACAGTTAGTGGTACGTTAAATTGTGTAATTGTGTAGGGCCAGTCAGTTCTCATAGCTTTTAAATAATCATGCAGGGAGCAGAGGAAGACGAGAAGACTCGAAAAAAGAGAGAAAAGATGGAGAGGAAGGCTTCAAGAACCAAAATGGTCAAGACGAGGACTCGATGATTAATAGTTCATGATTCCAAATGAGTCGTCGGGGCCAGGTCTTGTAGTTTAAAATATACTAGCTCTTGATCAGTTTATTAAAAAGGTCATTTTCTTTGAACCAGAACTAGTTATTATGTGTTACCATCGGAACATTGTGAATACTCGCTTGTTTATCTTTATTCTTGAGATTCTATTGAAATTTACTAGACTTTTGCTAGTCTGTTTTTTCTTTGCTACTTATAATCTTGGCATTGTATGTTGTTGCTTTTCGTCTGCACCTTTCTCATTCCGGTGGTTAGAAAGACATCACAATCGTAAAATGCTACACCACGTTTTAATAGCACTCGATGTCCTCAAGTTTTTCTTATTGTAACACTTATGTCTCTTATCTTTTTTTCATTGAATTTTTATTTTCGAACTTCCAGTTGATGATGGTATCTGTCAAAAATATTTCGTTTGCACACTTTAAAATGTCAGGAAATTTTTTTGACTCACTTTCATATTTATTGGCGTTTTTTTTTTTTAAAATGTGATGGGCAAAATAGTTTTTCACTCTTCCAATGGATGGAAACTGTTAGGAGAGATGATATATACTAATTAATTGAAAGTTGAAGATAAAATTGGACGGAAAAAAAAAAGAAAAAGTTGATAACACAAGTTAAAATATGGTGTAATTAGTAAAAAAAAATGTGGTGCCCTTCTTATTTTTCTTTGGTTACATATAACATCGCGTTTTTTTAATAAATGTACACATTTTAATTGCTTAGAAGATTCATAACTTTTATTTATTGTTATACACATCGTGTCTTCATTATATTTTAATCCTATTTTTATTCTCAACATATCATTGATCAGCACATTTTATTCTTGGTTAAAAAAATACATTGAGATAGAGAAAATATTTATTTGTCTAACATGTTCTTAAATAAGCAAAAAAATAAATAACAAATACAAATTTATAATTAAATATTTGTCTATCATTTTAAAGCACGTCAACAAATTTTTTGGCTTAGAGACAAGTTGTGCTAATAAATGAAAGATTAAGGATATGAATGCAATAAAATAGTTAAGAACATATGTATGACAAAGAATAAAAATTAATGAAATTAAAATGTAGTTTATTTATAAAACAATATAGTGTGAATGTAACCACTCTTTTTTGATAGAATAAATATTCAAACTAGGGCTTAATATGTTGTGCAACTAATAAAAATTGGATTAATCTACTTGTACATTGGGGTTGACATAAAGGATGACATAATGTGAGTGGGGATGGGGCCCACGATACTGTAGCATGGGACCCACCTCACTCACATTATGTTATCTAACTTTTAAAAATGGATTAATCTACTTGTACATTGGGGTTAACATAAAGGATGACATAATGTGAGTGGGGGTGGGGCCCACGATACTGTAGCATGGAACCCACCTCACTCACATTATGTTATCCTTTATGTCACCCCCAATGTACCCCTAGCATTTCCCATAAAAATTATGGTGCGAATTTAATTATCTTTTTCCTTGTGATATAAAATCAGACATTTGCACCAAAGATACAAGAGCAGCAAAAGTATTACAATCTTTTAGAGACCAATTTTTTTTTTAATATAATAAACTTATTTACTTATAAGTAAATTTCTTAAGTTTAACCAAACATATTCAAATTGATCCCTCAATGGTCTCCAGAAGTTAGGGTCTAATTTTCACTAATTTACAAAGATTTATTGAGATTTGAGTTCAATCAATTAGTCGAAGAATAATGTAAAATACAACAATTAAGAATCTACTTCGCAAGACTTCTTCTAAATTTATTTAAACAATTTTCTACAAGTGCGTTGTCTAATTAAAAGAGATGTTAGAGGAAGCTGACGACCTAAGATAACTTTATTAGAAAACTCTTCTACAAAAAGTAGAAGCAAAAAGCAAGAACCTTGCCAAACATACCATAATAACTGTAGCAAATTATGGATACACTTATTTTTTTTTAAAACCAACATTGAACTGGTAAAAACCATCTTCATACCAAAATATGTATCATTTGAAAGAAACTGCAACATACTCCCCAAAAGGCCAATAATCAATCAGACAGCTCAGCTCATACATCCAATATTTAGGCAATCTTCAAGATAGAAATTACACAACTATTTACTTAATGAAAGAATATTTACATTATGAAAGTAAAATTCGAAAACATATCAACTTATAGAGGGTTATGCCTTGTTCCATCCAATAACAAACCTTAATATCATTCGTGGTAAGGAATAAAAAAGATTTTTGTTACCTACTTTCATTTCATTCTTCTCTTTGGGTTTTCCACTTTCTATTATCTTGGACCAGAAAGCTCCATGCAGTGAGCATCATATTCATCATCCATCGACATTGTTATCCTAAACATGCTTGAATGGTCATGATCATTCTCGTCGTGTTCGAACGCCATGGTAGGATGCGACTTACTATTTTCCCGGGAAAAGTTCGTAGTGGTATTGATATAGTTATGGGAGGCTGCCCATTTTTCTGCAAGACCATCGCCTTCAAGCATTCGGACGACTTCAGACATTTTGGGACGATGGGCTGGTAGGTATTGAGTACAAAGTAGAGCCACTTGCAGCATTTCACCCACCTCAATCCTGTCATAATTGATCTCCAACTCCCTATCCACCAACAATTCTAATTTCTTCTCTTGATGTATCCTCTTAACCTGCAATTGCACAAGTTTCAAGTTCATCACAATCCAGTTCTTTTATTGAGTAAACTGTAATCTGCAGTTGAATGACTGTCATTATTTTCCCAGAAAGTTTGGTTTTTGGGGAACTACATTACATTGTGTACCGAATTCTGAAAGAGCCTCAAGGTTTAAACCATCCCCACGAGAAATTTATTCAGCAAAAGCAATTTGCTTCATCGTCCCCATTACCAAATTATAAAATCTTGACAGGAACATAATTTTTGCAGCTAAATTAAGGTGTTCAACAATTATGGTATTTCCAGGCATACAATCCTGAATATCATGACTATAGCAAAGAAAACAATAGATAGAAAATGACAATGTAATTCTTGAATCCGCATAGAACAGAACATTGGAACTTGAAAGAACGAAAAAATAAACACAACATTCAGTAGTAAAAATAAACAGAACATTGCTCCTTTAGCATTTCACATATTAGAAAATGTTCCAATATCGAAGTACATAATGATCACAGAAAAGACGTACCCATTCCAGTATCGCTCCTTTCTGGTTTACTGACTTCCCAAACTCCAGAGCTCTCATTCCAGTTATTAGCTCTAATAAAAGAATGCCAAATCCAAAGACATCAGTTTTCTCAGATGACTGGCCAGTCGAGAGATATTCCGGTGCAATATGTCCAACAGTACCACGAACAGCAGTTGTAACATGAGAATCAGCATGATCAAGGAGCTTTGCAAGGCCAAAGTCACCAACAACGGCCTCACAGTAGTCATCCAAGAGGACATTCGCAGCCTTAACGTCTCGATGAATTATCTTCGGATCACATTGCTCATGCAGATATAGTAGACCCCTTGCAGCTCCAATGGCGATCCTCTTCCTAGTGTTCCAGTCGAGAGCAGGTTTACCTGTAATTATCAATTTAAGACACACAGTTTCAATATGTAAAAAAGTAAACAGTTCCTCACCATGCACATTAGTGCACATTTGTTATGCATTATTACATAGTATGAAATGGTATATTGGTTTCTTATTTAACACTGCCCAAAGCTGTTTTATTCTCCTTAGCAAACATGTCATTAGTGCGCACCAAATGCTACCCTTGCTTCAGCCCTAAGTTGATGATGCATCAGAACATAAACCAAGCGGGTAGCATTTTTTTTCTGAAGGGGAGGAAAATAGGCATTAATTACAAATTGTGGCCTCACTGGCTCATCCTATTGAAAGATTAGTACTGGTATGACTAGTTATTGGATTGGAGTAGCCTTAGAGTTTTGTTTAACTATTTCCTCTTACGATTGAGATTTTTGTGCAACGATGTTCCATGACTCAGGATAGAGGAACATGAAAACTTCTTCAAGAAAGAGGAAATTAAGATTTTAATACTTTCCAATTGCTGATAAATTGCTCTGTCTACTTCTAGATTTGTTTCCTGTTCTTATCATACACTGGCTTGAGGCCCTGAACTAGAAGTAGGTTTGTCCACCCCACCCTCAAGGACATAGTTACTAAAATACAGAGAGTTGACAACTACCTAACAAGAACATTAATGGAACATAAGATTGGTATAGCAAAAATTGGTCAAATGCAAGCTTGTAAATGGACTCTAACCTCTAAGCCTCGAAGCCACACTGCCGTTAGACATATATGGATACACCAGAAGTTTCTCATTTGGCGTGGCACAATATCCAATAATGCGGAGCAAATTCCGGTGAACTGCTAAGCTGATCAGCTCTAGTTCAGTTCTAAACTGTGATTCCCCAGTAGTTCCTGTCACATCCTTCAGTCGCTTCACCGCCACCAATGTGCCATCGCCCAACTTCCCCCGGTAAACATTCCCAAAGCCCCCGGCACCAAGTATATTCTTAGAGCTGAAATTATCCGTAGAATTTTGTAGCTCCCTCAATGTGAAGCCTCTAAGGTTGCCTAACTTTACTAAGTCCTCTTCTTGCATATCTGCAACAAAATTCATTTTTCAACACAAACTGATAGAAAAGATGTTTTCAGAATAAAAATAATTAATTATATCATATTACATTTACACTTGAAATGAGAAGCACTCACCAGTAATGTATAGAATAGACCGTTTTATCTTGTTGTTTCTTCTCCAGAGCAAATATCCTAACGCTAAGAGTAAAATGGAGACAATGCTAAGGCTGACTCCGAGTGCAATTGCTAGTTTCTTGGATTTGTTTTTTCCTAAATCGTTGCATGACTAGTATCAGAAACATATTATGGTCTGCACTTGAACATATGCAAATAGAAATAATAATTAGGTTACCCGAAGAAGAATTTATGGAGAACGAAAGAGAATCAGCAGGGATTAATGCTGAACAATTTTCACTAGAGTGGCTTCCGCAAATTAGAGGATTACCCAAAACACTACAGCAAAACAATCAAGAAAAAAAGGTACCAATGAATTAGTAAATTACATGTTAACAAATGAATACATACAAATACACACTACAGCAACATGCATGCCCTAAATGATCATACAATTATACTTGAATATAGGTATAGCCATGTCATATATGTTAAAATAAGTATAGAATTCTGCAAATAAAGCATACATAAATGTTTTGGTAGGAAAGCTGGGAAGAGGTCCACTGAGATTGTTGTTAGACAAGTCCCTGAAAAAATCCAACAAAAACAGAACAACCAATAATTCACTTGCTGACTCTATGATTCAAAAAATGTACCATGTCATTGATTAAACTCTAATACCTACTTTTGTGGGAAATTACAATTAGGAAATGATTTAGGCGTATATCAGGTTGATACAAATAAGCATATAGTATAATTAAACTCTATACTGGACGAACAAAAAAAAAATTGAATTCCCTATTTGGCCCCATTATTCCCCGTTAAATTATAATTCATTTTTTTCTCTCTTCTTATCAACCACACATTTTATAAAATAATATTACACAAACCCAAAAACTTTTTCCTCTTTTTTAGCCCCATGTTCTCCAAAAAATTAATATTCCTCTCGTTACCACGTGGAATAAGGAGGGCCAAACGGGCGCGAAGTATTATACAAAATTAACCTGAACAGTACTCACAAGAAAGTAAGTTGAGGAAGCCTGGCTAAAGATAGAGGAATAGCCCCACTGAAACTATTATTGTTCAACCTCCTGCTCATTACATGACAAACCACAACAATAGACCATTCAAACAGAGTCAAAGAAAGAGATGGTACATAATACAAGTTATAAATGAAAGAACAAAATATAACACAATTTAGAATTTGCTAGACATAGCCATGGAGATTTTCATACTTACAGATATTGAAGACCATTCAAGAAACCAAAAGACTCAGGTATATGACCAAAAAACTTGTTATTGGAGAGATCCAGTGTATGAAGCTTTGGAATATTTCCAAGCTCATTAGGAATATGCCCAGAAATATTGTTATTTTGCAACAATCTGCATTACAAAAACATGGGAATTTCAGAATGGAGTCACAGAAAATGGCTTTAAAATTCATTAAATTAATGAATGTTTTTCAGTTTTCTTACACTTGTCTGAGGTTTGTAAGGTTTGCTATCCTCCCAGATAAAGAACCTGATAAACCTTGGCTAGGAGCTCCTCTGTGTAATAAATGTTAAGAATCCAGGACAAGGAAAATAAAATGGCGGGTCAATTTTGTATGTGAAAACAGTGAAAATAGGTTAAAAACATAACGACTTACAGGGCAGTGACGACGTTATTAGAATTACAAGTGATCATAGACCAGCTACAAGGATCCACTGAGAATTCATCCCAATTGCCCAGAACTCCATGAGGGTCATTTAAAGCATCCCTTATAGCAATCAAAGCTTCAACTACAACCCACAAATAAAAAATCAAATTTACTGTAGAAAACTTTACTTTTATGGAGTTCTTTGTATATATAGTGGGTACCTTCAGGATTCCGGCTCTCGTAAGAAAGGGAAAGACTCAATAAAACTGATAGAAAGGAAAGGAGGAGGAGGGTGTTGGTCGAACTCAGGAACATGATTATCTAGTGAGAATTATGGATTAAACACCTGATCCAGTGCTAAGAAACCAATAATAACACTAAAAAAACTCGACTTCAAGGATTCCCTCTCAATGCAAGAGCTACACAGCCAAGAAATACAAGGGCATGATCAAGGAAACTCTGGGAAAGAAAAAACAAGAACGGGAGTGTCTTACAATTTTTTTACAAAGAACATGTATGTAGTACTCTCTCTCTCTCTCTCTTACTCACACTCACACACACACACACACACTCTAGCTCGCGCTCTCTTCTTTTTACAAAGAGTTCATCTTTTTCTGTATTTGAATTCCCTTTTTCTAGAGTATTTTTACACTGTTTTTTTCCTCTCCGGTTGTTATCTTTTTAAAATGTGTAGTGAACACAGAATATTGGGGAGAGAGGAGCGAATGAAAAAAGTGCTAGTTGTGCCTCTGTACCTGAAAGTGTCTGCATACGGATATGAATGTTTCTTTGTTTCACAACTTTCCCTTTTTAACAATCTTCTTTTTCTTTTCTATCCCAATTCTTATAATCTCTCTAAACTATTTACATAATATTCTGAATTTCTTTTACACAACTTTTGTAAGGGTTTTGTGGGGTTTTCTTCTTTTCATTCAATTCATTTAAGCTTTTGCTTTTTCTCACTTTTTTAGTTTTCTATTTTTCTGCTACTGTGTGATAGAGAAAGAATCAGGAGATGTCAGTGACAGACAGGGAGAGATAAAGACGCTCACACTTTTGAGAGTGACTGCAATTTGCCATGGGATCAATTCCCTCTCTGCAAACACCCTAAACTCTGATCAACCAAGAATTATCAAGAGATAAAAATGGTTGTTGTAATGAAAAAATAATGTGGAAGAAATTGGTTTCGGGAATTGATGTGAGATTCAAATCCCAGTCTGTCTATAAAGATTGGACTACACAGAGCAGTGCCACTCTTCCAACTTCCAAGTTACCAACGCCTGTAATTATTACAGCTCCTCCTCCTCTTTTTTTTTTGGACAAAAAAAACTAGAGCTTATTTGGGAGAGATTAAAATCAGATTAAAATGGAAAATATAGTCGTTGGAGTTGACTTTTATTGGACGAGTGGGACCCAATAACGACTATATTTTCAATTTTAATTGAATTTTAATCATTCCCAAACAAGCTCTAACATTGTCCGGACATATTTCTTGAAGTTAAAAACATTATAACACAACATGGAAACTAATTTAACTTAGTCCATGTTTGGTTCTGCTCAAAATTTATATATAATTTTAGTTAATTTTAATTACTAATGAGATTCATAACTTATCAATCACATATTTCAATAACTTTTATCAAAATTTACTAAAAATTTAATTTTTATCTAAATAGTTTAGTCCTGTTTGAGCTTTATATATATATATAGAACTTACTTTTTAATAATATATTTTTTTAAAAAAATCATTTTATAAAGTGTATTCTAAAAAATGGGCTCAAATGGGACTTATTGTAATTACTATAAATTAAGATAGTTGAGATTAAACCCCCGTTCGGCCACAATTAATTTTTTTTTAAATTCATTTTCAATTACACATTCTCACAGTAAAATATTCAGTATGTAATTGCAATTTTTTTTTATTTTTTAACTACACATTTTCCAAAAATCACTATTTTAAAACTCATTTCACCAAAAGAAAAAAAAATATTTTAGTGATAGTCAAATAGGGACTAAATCAATAATAAGTCAAATGGAGTAAAAAAGGGGAAAATTCATGTACTTGATTCAAAATAGAATGACTCACTTTGTTGTTTTCATTTTTTAAAAATACAATCAAATTTATATCAAGTGTAAAATTATTTTTTAGTAGATATTGTAAAATTTGATGAATGTGTGGTTGAAAAATTGATAAAGTTGTGGATTCATGAAATGTGCAATTAAAAATGTATTTTAAAAAATAAAAACCAAACGGGATAAAATGTCATGGCAAACAATCGAAGCGTAAAAAGAAGGGATGCATTCGAGCGAATTCTGAATAGTTGGGAAAGTGGCAAATTACGCTAGATTGAGAGTTACTATATTCTATTTTAGGAAATAAAGCGCCAATAAAAAAAGAATTAAGCTGCAGGTACAAGGATTTTTTACCAGAATTTCCACATATTTTTGAATCCCTCCTCACATGATGTGGACCCCGCATGTAAAATATTGAAAAAAAAAATGTTTCCCTCCAAGTGTTGTGTGTATCCTGTCAAATTCCTGTACCTATAGCAAGGTCCATAAAAAAAAGAGAAAGAAAGATGAAACACTATCTCATGGGGAATACCTCAAAGGATGAATAATTCTTTTGGTTGTGTTATTTGACAATCTTCATTCTTCAAAATTGTGTCCTTTTCGCTCTTTGTTGGAACAAAATCTTAATTTATATTTCATGGAATTCACAACTTTTCAACCACAAGTTTTGAAAATTATGAGTTTGTTTCCAACTAACACCTAGAGGGGGTGAATATGTATTTGTATGCGGAATTTAAATTTGTTAATTAATAAAAACAGCAAATTACAATTATCAATTTTATCCATATAGGACTTTCGAAAATGGAAATTAGGGTTTCATGGTTAGCACCGTCGCTCGAGCGAGAGTCCAGCGACAGACAAGCTATAGGTGCTTTGCTCGAGCGATAGGCTAGTGACAGACTAGCGAAATTGTTTTTGTTTTGGACTCTCGAGTAACAACTTAGTAGCAGGCTAGCAGAAATTCGGCAACTTTTTCTTCTTATTCCATAACCGAACACAAGGACTCTCAAACTATGTATACAACCTATCAATTTATTCATTGACTTTTAAAACTCTTTTACAACTATATTTGTGTTTAAAAATTGCCAAAAACTATCAAATCTAACACATTTTATTAATTTTTATCAAAATTTACTAAAACTCTTATTTTTACTCCCCACCAAACAGGGCGTCATGCAGTGAGAATGCTTATCTCCCAATTTGGCACGAAAAAGTCGCCAACAGCTAAGTCTATTTTATCAAAGAGTGCACTAATAATATGATTATATGCAGATATTTCTTAACATCCGACTCATAGTGTGTGCATGTGTGCTAGTTGCTCGAGCTTGCTGACCTAAGAATGAGGGAAGACAGTCTTAGAGGAGTGAAATCTCGGGTGCCAAACATGCTGACCGCGAAAGTTGGATTTAAAATGAAAAGAAATACCATCATATTCATATACAGTGAATCCCACCTCAAATTCTCACAAATGAAAATCATTATCCACACTTATTATTATTTAATTAATAATGCTAGTTATAATAATGTCGATCATTTATTCAGTATCAAATCAAAATATTTGAAATTGGGTTGTGATGATACTTTTATAAGTGGAAGTGGTGCATGGGAATTTGGAAATCGAAATCTTTGTGGAAGTGCGTTTATTCTTTCATGCGGATGCGGTGGTAGAATTGATTCTTCCATTCCAGCAGGGTTTTCTGCTGTTTGAAGTGGATAATTTCAAATTTAAAAACCACAAAAAGCATAAAGATTAAAGCCAATTCAAAAGCAAAAGTTGCCATCGCCACCCGTGCCTTCCCATTCTTTTCTACTACTTATATTTAATCTCTTATTTTGGGCTTTCTACTTATTTTTACTGCTGCTTTTTTATTTGATTGTGAAAAGCAAGCACGTGCATGTCAGCATGTGTATAATAGTGGTACGAACGAGGGTGGAATCCAAAGCCAAAGAAGATAAAGATTTGTTGGAAGATTAAATGGAATTTATTAATAGAATTGTATTGTAATTAGTTTAGTGTTCTCTGATTAGCAGTGTGTATCTTGCTATCATTACACCAAGGATAGTCATAAACTGACTGCTAATGGTAAGTCATTAACTATTCCTATATTTCTCACCCAATCTTGTCATTGTATACCTAAAATGGATAGCATGAAAATTGGAATATGAAGGTTTCTTCTGGATGCAGAAGTTTTGTTAGACATTTTGACTTAATATTTATATGATTGAGTTATAGATTGAACTTATTGGAGACAATTTTAGACATGATCGTTTTCATTAGACATCAATATCACGTAGATGGTAAGTCTTTTATCTTATATATCACATAAACTGCAAACTTAGCATTGGAAACACTCTAATTAGAAAATTTTACCCGTAAATTCCATTCCATGGTAAATGAGGGATCTTTATACCTACTTATTTACCTGGAATGGAGATTTAACGTTGCCCCTATCCTAATATTGATATGCAAAAAGTACATGAAGGGGACATGGACCTTACCTCCCTGTGCTTACAACAAAAGTTAGAAATAAAGTGAGAGAAATAAGATAGCATGTACAAATGAATAAAGTGTTGGATCATTTCCTTTTATGTGGAGGAAATCCCATGTTTGGGGTCTTATATTATAGCTCATTAGGATTTTAACACTAAGGATGAGTTTAAATACAAAAAGATAGGAGAAAAATAGTCCAAGTCATTTTCTTAAAAAGAGAATGAAAAAACCAATTTTTTTCTGCACCCAGATTTCATTAAAACTTCAATCCTGAGTCGTCCGTAGTTCGATCGAGCTGAAATTTGGAGGAAGGGTTCACAAGACGGGGAGCTACAATCTGAACAATGGAAGTCATATTCTGAGCTTGAAAAAATTGGTTTCTGTGCATGAACAGCAACAACGGGTGTGTGGGTGTATTATTCCAATTTTGTATTGTATTGCTGAGATTTTCGTTATCTTGAAGAAAAATATAGGTTGTAACCTTTAGTTGTGACTAGAGAAAACTTTGTGTACTCATTATTTTATTGATAATAGAGGTTTTGGCTGGATTAAGTCCCGTGGTTTTTATTCGTCATACCGAGAAAGTTTTTCACGTAAAATAATTACTTATGTTCTTGTTGCTTACTGTGATTGATCTTCTTTAGAATATTTTTAGCATATATAATTGTTAGAAAGTGCGATTTACGTATTTGCTTCTAGGGAAAAGAATTATTCCGCTCTATATGATTGTTTATATCTCTCCCAATAATGACACAAGTTCTTAGATTTGGATTTTAGATTATGGAAGCAAATTTGAGTAAAATGATTAACTTGAATGGTTTAAATTATCGCATATAGAAATGAAAATTTTAGGACTTGCTTTAAGATTATTACCTACCAATGTTAGTAGCTGAAAAACCAAATAAGAAGTCAAATTAAGAATAGATTTTGTTGCATCGACAAGTCCGCAGGTATATCATACAGTGGGTAGATGATAATGTTTTAAAACCATGTTGTGAGGAGACACATGCTCATACTTTATGGAGTGAGCTTGAACAATTATAGGGTTAATAACCCAAATAGTCACTGAACTTTGCAAAAAGTTTTCACATGGTCACTGAATTTTAAAAATCACCTAAGTCATCACTGAGTTTTGTAAAAGGTTTACACGAGGTCACTAAACTTTAAAAATCACTTCATTCATCACTAAACTTTGTAAAAAAATTTCACAAGGTCACTGAACTTTGCAAAAGGTTTCTCAGGGGATCACTGAATATGATAATTTTTAAAGTTCAGTGACAGCGTGTAAACATTTTGCAAAGTTCAGTGATGACTTAGGTGATTTTTAAAGTTCAGTGATCCTGTGAAAACTTTTTGCAAAGTTCAGTAACTATTTGGGTTATTAACCCACAATTATATGCTAGAAAGATTGGAAATAATAAAATGTTTATGATTAAGCAGATGATGGCGTTGAGATACCAGGATGGGACTACTTTAGCTTATCATCTGAATACATTCCAAGAAATTTTTAATCAGTTGGCCGGAATGGGTATTAAGTTTGATGATATTCAGGGATTCTGGTTGCTTAGTTCATTATCGGACTTGTTTGAGATGCTTAGAACTTCATTATCTAATATGCTCTAGATAATGTCATCACAATGGATCTGGCAAAGAGTAGTTTGTTAAATGAAGAAATGAGAAGAAAATCACAGGGATCCTATTCACAATCAGAGGTCTTGGTTACAGAAAAAAGTAGGAGAAGTAAGAGTAAAGGTTCAAAGAATGGAGACAGAAGCATCGAACTAGTTTGTGAATGTCGAGTGTTATCATTGTGGGAAAAAGAGACACATCAAGAAACACTGCAGACGATAGAAGAGACAAGATAAGAATGAGAAATGGAATGAAGTGAAGCATGATGATGACAAATATAGCGATAATAGAGTTGCTAACACCATTCTTGTAGACTTTCTCATTATTTATGATGATTAGATGATCAATTTTGCAAGTCATGAGACCAGTTAGGTGATTGAAAGCAGTGCCTCCATTTATGCTACATTACGAAAAGATTTCTTTACATCTTATAAACCTGGTAATTTCAAAATTGTAAATAAGGGTAATGATGGATTGGATAAAGTCATTGGTATTAGAGATGTGTATCTGGAGATGAATAATACGTCGAGGTTAGTTCTTAAATATGTGAAGCATATTCCAAATATCCATTTGAACTTGATTTCCGTAGGAAAATTTGATGATGATGGATATGGTAGTACCTTTAGTAATAGTCAGTTGAAGCTCACTCAGAGGTGCTATGGTTGTGGCTTGATGTAAAAAGGTCTCTATTTTGTATGTTTTATAGGCAAAGCTCTTAAGTGACTTTGTTAATGCAATGGAGGAGGATGGTACAGTAGATTTATAGCATAAAAGATTGGCCATGTTAGGTCTCTATTTGTAATTGGCTATTCCTTTGACAAAATTAAAATAATGGAGCTGTAATTAAAGTCAAAATAGTTAAGGGTTGATAGTATAGTCCTTGGAGGAGTAAAAAATGTACAAGAAGGTCACATATGATCATTGAAATGCAATTAAAAGTCAAAGGAGTGTCAAAGTGTCGCATAAGTTTTGTTCTAAATTCTCAGCTACAAGGCACGACACATTTTTCACATAGAAAACAATTGAATTTGAAAAATGGCACTTCTAGAAATTTTTTATCTCTTTGAATTAGCTTCCCAATGCACTTTGAGTTACCTTAATTGGACATCGAAAGAAAAATTTATGACAAAAATACTGTCTGCTGCGCAATGACCGCTCGCAAACCGCCCAGAAGGCGCTCGAGCGACGATTCGACTGACAGAAACCCTAATTTGCGTAAAACTGTTATTTTTCTATCCCAATTAACCTAAAACACTTCCAAAATAAATATACAAGCCATGGAATGTCCCACAGTGTGGTTGAATATTATATTTATTATAGAGGTTATTATTTGAAGATCATAAACTCATTCCAAAAGATCTCTTGATTCAATCACAAATACTTTTTCCATATTTATTCCCAAATATTGTTTTCCATTGGTCGAGTCTTTGTTTTAAGTCGAGAGCATTCTTTGAAGACCCATTACATATTCCAATAAATCTTTTGCCTCAGCCATAAATCAAAACACAAAATTCAAACACCAAACAAAACTTTACTTTCACCTATAAACATTCAGAGTTTTGAAGTTTAGAGAAGAAGTGCATGGAGTTCCTTCGTTGAAGTTCGTTCTTGTTGATCTACATGGAGAGAAAAGTAGCTCAAAGATTTGATAAGTGCGGGCATGCACAACCAAATGAGTTTCTTGGTGATTTACAAGTTAGGTGGCCAGAGTCAACTAAAGATAGTAGTATCTGGATTAATTGTAAGTTAACTTTTATAGTTGATCGTTTACTAGCAAGTTTCCCGGAGGCTTGTTATCCTGACTTGGAATTTTCCTCAGTGATCAATTTTGGTGTTATTTATTGCTTTTGATCTGATTATTTGATTTGATTGACACTTATGATCAATTTAGTTGGATTAATTAACCATAATCATCTATCAAACAATAAATAGTTATTTGTTGCTTTTTATTGTTAAGCATAATTGGGTCTAAATAGAAATGTTAATTCAACAACCCATATTGGAGAAGAAAAGTGTACTAAGTGAACTGAAAAGTACATATTTGAAAATGTATACTCACTATTTGTCTAGGAAGCAGAACATAGTCTCTTTCAAGAATTTCGCTCATCCGAGAAAGTCAGAAATACTAGATTTAGTACATTCAAATTTGTATGGTCCTATGAAAATGAGAACACTTGATGGTTCCAGTTATTTTATAACCTTCGTAGATGATCATTTAAGGAAGTTGTGGGTTCATACCTTGAAGACAAAATATCAAGTGTTAATTGTGTTCAAACAATCTCAAGCCCTAGAGAGATAGATTGTGAATAAGTTGAGGTCCATCCGGACAAATAACAGGGAAAGTATTCTAGTCCTTTTAATGAATATTGCAGAGATCAAAAAACAGCTACGAGAACTCTTCAGTTTAATGGCATAACTGAAGGGATGAACACAACAATGGTTGAGAGAGTGAAATGTTTACTTTCTTAAGCTCAGTTGTCAATATTCTTTTGGGGAGAGGCATTGAGCACGGTGGTATATGTGTTGAACCTTACACTTTATGTTTCCTTACAGCATAACGTACCGGATAGAGCTTGGACTTATAAGGATGTTTCATATAATCACTTGTATATGTTTGGGTGTAAAGCATTTGAGCATGTTCCTAAAGATGAGCGATCCAAACTTAATGTGAAAACACGACAATGTGTTTTCCTTGGTTATGGTCAAGATAAGTTTGGATACATGCTTTGTGATCTAGTTGAGAAGAAAAATATGAGAAGCAGAAATGTTGTGTTTGTTGAAAATCAGACGATTCAAGTGTTGAGAAATCAGATAAATCTGTACCTCCGAAGTGTCATAGTTTGATTGACTTGGATCTAGTTCTTTTAAAGAATTTGCCATCTCAGGTTAAGAATGGTGTTTGGGATGACCACCAGGATATAGGTGATGTTGATGCTCCATTGTAAGCTCAGGCACATGATGAGACCGATTAGTAATTGACGTACAAGATATTATACCAGAAATTCCACTAAAGTTCCACAATGGAAGTCTACTAAAGATCGTCATCCTTCCACACGATATTTAGCATAGCAGTATATGTTATTGACTGATGAAGGAGAGTTCGAGAGTTATGCAGAAGCCATGGAAGATGAATATAAGATAGAGCGTGTTGAGGCAATACAAGATGAAATACAATCATTGCATGATAGCCACACATTCGAGTTAGTGAAGCTACCTAAGGGTAAAAGAGCTTTGAAGAACATATGGATCTACAAGTTGAAGCAAAATGAGTTCACTTCATAACTTCGGTATAAAGGTATTGATTTTGACGAGATCTTCTCTCTAGTTGTTAAGATGTCATATATTTGTATTGTTCTTGACCTAGCAGCTAGTCTTGATTTAGAAGTTAAGAAGATGGATGTGAAAACTACGTTCATTCATGGTGATTTGGAGGAGGAGATTTATATGAAGCAGCCATAGGGATTCAAAGTGAAAGGAAAAGAAGATTATGTATCCAAGTTGAAAATTCTTTATGGTTTAAAGCAAGCACCAGACAGGGGTACAAAAAAGTTTGAATTTGTTATAGAGATCAAGTGTTACACGTTTTCTATAACGTAAATATGCCGCAAGTGTACGGTGTCAAGTTTTGTAATATAACTTTGGAGTTAGGACATCGAACCCACCGAGATTGAATATAAAATTATTACTAAGTTCTATAATGAATTAGCCTCTATCTTATCTAGATAACTGAATTTATGTTATCAATGTTCTCCCTAAAACTACGTGATTTTTTTAATTTTTTATTTTGTGATGAACTCAACTAATTGTGTGCAAGTTTGAAGGATTTAATCAATAGGTGAAAGACTAGAGTTTTGATTTCACCTAATTATCAATTATGTTTATCAATTATCTAGTTATCTTTAATCAAATTTTCAAAGTTTATAAGAAAAAATCCTAATATAATTCTACTCGCTCTCTCAAGTGTTGAGTAAAAACTATTTATAGAATTCAATTCCAATATCTCTAATCCAAATTAAATGTAAAAATTATAAGTTCTTAGTTTTTGAGTGGAACATGTTTCAAAGATTTTATAATTCCTCTCAAAACCTATAAAATCTAGGTTATGTTATTCTAAGATCGTGCCTAAATTTTCCTCTCTTGAATGTCGAAATTTAAACAATCAAATCAATCAATTAATTGTCAGTTAATTGAAAGCATTAATAACTAATGACACAAATAAACTTAACTTTTAAATCTCAAAGAAAGAACTATTAAAAATCAAAATATAGTCTCAAGTTGGTTACATCAAACCTAGAGAAACTATTAAGTTCATGACGGAAGACATGAAAACAATCAAATCTATATAAAACAATACAGAGAGGAGAATAGAACAACTATTTTTTGTAGATCTTTAATCTTCTTCGAGCTATTGTTTTTGTTTTCTTCCTTAATTTCTTGTTTCTTGCCCTCTTGATTTGTGTCTTAAAAGTTATCTTTGGGGTTGTATTTATATCATCATGAAGTCTCGAAAGAGTTAGGTCGGATTGGGCCAAGAAAAGAATCCAAAAAAATTAAAACACTTCCTTCGGCCAGCGGTACCACAATCATGGAGCCTGTAGTCGCGATGCTGCTGTCTCTTCTTGACAAGTGGTGATGGGTGCCAATGATCTGTTCCTCTTCTGCACGGGGCGTTGGGGTGCCAGTTCCTTGATTGATAATGGTGGTACTGAGGTGCCATCTTGCTGGTTTCTTCTTCCCTTTAGCTATTTTCTCTACCTTTTTTGCAAACTTTCAAATCTCTTCCATGCCTATTCACACTCTTATCAACTTTGGCTCCTTTTCAAGCTCCAAACTCACCCTTTTCACCAAGTTACCTAATCTATGAAAAAAACAAGAACAAACACACCAAAACGTTCTAAATTTCTCAAAGACAGCCAAAGTATCAAGTTTAAGTGACATTAAAATAATGAGTGAAACTCACTCATCAACAACGTTACAAGAAAACAAGCTTTGATCACCGTGTGTTTGTTCAAAAAATCTCTGACAATGATTTTATCATTTTATTGCTCTGTGTTGACGATATATTGATTATTGGTGGGAATACTTTAAGAATTGACAGGTTGAAGAAGCAGTTGAGTAAGTCTTTTGCTATGAAGGACTTGGGACAAGCAAAGAAAATCTTTGGCATAAGAATTAGTCATGACAAGAGTGCCAAGAAATTGTATTTTTCACAAGAAGAGTATATTAAGAAAGTGCTTGAGAGATTCAGTATAGACAAGGCTAAAGTGGTTACTCTCCTCTTGGTACCCACTTCAGATTGAGTATTGATTAATATCTTTCTACAAACAAGGGAAAGGAAAATGTAGAAAGAGTTTCTTATGCCTTAGGAAGTTTGATATATGCGATGGTCTCTACAAGACCAGATATAGCCCATACATTTGGTGTTGTTAGCAGTTTCACATCAAATCTAGGAATAGAGCATTGGAATGCAATTAAGTGGATCATGAGGTATCTTCGAGGCACTTCCAGATTGAGACTTGGTTTTGGAAATGGACAAACATTGTTAGGTGGCTACACAGATGCAAATATGGTAGGAGATGTGGTTACCCGTAATTCTACAACAGGTTATTCATTACTTTTGCAGTGGGGCTGTAGCTTGGCAATCAAAACTTTAAAAGTGTATTATCCTTTCTACGATAGAGACAGAGTTTATTGTAGCAACATAGGCAACTTAAGAGTTTCTATGGCCAAAGAAGTTCATGAGAGAACTTGGTTTCAAGCAGCATAGGCATGTTATTTTGTGATAACCAGAGTGCTATTCATCTTCCTAAAAGTTCCAGTTTCCGTGTAAGATCAAAGCACATTAATGTACGATATCATTGAATCAAGAATTCATTGAATTATAAGTTGTTGGAACTTGAGAAAGTTAATATTGATCATAATGGTTTTCGATATGTTGACGAAGACGTTACAAAAAAAAAATGCTTGAAGATCGTTGTTCGATTATCGAGATGACGAGTTACTCCCCACAGTCAAAAGGGAGAGATTTATCGGGTTATTTCCTTTTATGTGGAGTAAAGTCCATGTTCGATGTCTTATATTATAGCCCAAAGCTCATTAGGATTTTAACCCTAAAAATAATTTTAAATACAAGATGATAGAAGAAAAAGCAGTCCAAGTCGTTCTCTTAAAAAAAGAGAAGAAAACAGTTTTTTCTGTGCCCAGATTTTAGCAAAGCTTCGATCTGGAGTCTTCCTGGTCTGATCGAGCTAAAACTTGGAGGAGATGTTCATAAGACTGGGAGCTACAATGTTCATGAGGAGATTGGATTTTGAGCTCGGGAACATTGGTTCGTGTGCGTGAACAATAACAACGGGTGGGTATATTCTTCCTATTTCGTATTGTATTACTGAGATTTCCGTAATCTTGAGGAAATATACTTTGTAGCCTCTTTTTGTGACTTGAGAAGACTTTGTGTACCCATTATTTGATTGATAGTGGAGGTTTTAAGTGGATTGGGCCCCGTAATTTTTATTCCTCACACTAGAAAAATAATCAACGTAAAATAATTGTTTATGTTCTTGTAGCTTGCTATGATTGATCTTCTTTAGAATATTTCTAGCATATTCAATTGTTAGAACGTTCGCTACTTATTTGCTTCTAGGGAAAAGAATTTTTCCACTATGTATGTTTGTTTGCATTTCTCCTAACTTAAAAGCAATTTCCATCGGGGCCAACCAACTAATACAAACAATTTTTGGGACATTCTTTTTGGTCAATACTTGATACCCTTCAATTAGAGTTGGGTTTCCCATGGACCAGAAGAGCTACTAGAAATAAGGTAAATAGATGATAATGAATCTGTTTCGGCCCATACCGTCATGCAGCCTTGTTGATACAATTTCAATCTTGTATACATAGTTTTAAGTTTTACCTCCCGTGAGGAACATGATCCATAGGATCCTAAGTAGGCAAACAAGACATTAACTGTTATAAACCCTAATCATATCCTACCAAGAGAAATCAATTTAAAGAAAGAAAATAAACAATCAACAACATGCAAGATTTATAAAGATTCGCTTCAATGTGATACTACGTCCTCTTCCGATGCTGTAGTAATTCACCATGATGAAAAAAAGTTTACAAGAGAAAATATCAATCATATCTCCTCTAACTTCTCTTTTCCTCTATTTGATGATATTGCATAAAACCTAAGAACTGCTTCCTATTTTTAAGTTAAATTAGGACAAACTCGAATTTTTCAAGAATTCCTATCCCTGCATAGAATTTCATAAGAACACAAATTCCTAAACAACTCTTAAATAAAATTTTGAGACAACCTCCACGGTAACCTCAAGGTGCAGGTCCACCCACAAATAGCTTTGCGAAGTGACGATAATTAGATTCCACAACGTAACATGAACAAGATAGTTTCTAGTCACACCTCCCCCTACAGCTAGATGTGAAGAGTTTTTGAGACAACCATCAGTGTTGAGCTTGATTGTTTCAATACCAGGTTTCTTCCAATGTACAATGATTGGTTTGTCTGTCCGTCTTAGAGCTTCGTCTAACTTGCACAAACGTGTTTGGAGCCTTCAATAAATTTATGCATAGAATAGAGTATGCTTTTAAGAATGGTAATTCTTCCTCCGGTCGAGCCTCGAAGACAAATATTGTTTGAATGATTATTTTGCTTTACAAGTTACATAAACTAATTGGTCAAAAGTCCTTCCATTGGTGTGCATCTGGCTTCTTCGGGACGAGCACCAAATTCAAATGTTAGAAACAAAATCCATGAAATCAGGATGCGATATCAACACACCTTTTATTAAAAATCCTTAAAAAAAAAAAAAA